>OMKY01209097.1:0-12308 GCA_900302395.1 Bregmaceros cantori | reverse complement strand
ACACACCACTCTGACAAGGTGAGGTTTCTCACACACACCACTCTGACAAGGTGAGGTTTCACACACACACCACTCTGACAAGGTGAGGGTTCACACACACACCACTCTCACAAGGTGAGGGTTCACACACACACCACTCTGACAAGGTGAGGTTTCTCACACACACCACTCTGACAAGGTGAGGTATCTCACACACACACCACTCTGACAAGGTGAGGTTTCACACACACACCACTCTGACAAGGTGAGGGTTCACACACACACACCACTCTGACAAGGTGAGGTTTCACACACACACCACTCTGACAAGGTGAGGGTTCACACACACACACCACTCTGACAAGGTGAGGTTTCACACACCACTCTGACAAGGTGAGGGTTCACACACACACACCCCTCTGACAAGGTGAGGGTTCACACACACACCACTCTGACAAGGTGAGGGTTCACACACACACCACTCTGACAAGGTGAGGTTTCACACACACACCACTCTGACAAGGTGAGGGTTCACACACACACACCACTCTGACAAGGTGAGGGTTCACACACACACCACTCTGACAAGGTGAGGGTTCACACACACACACCACTCTGACAAGGTGAGGGTTCACACACACACACACACCACTCTGACAAGGTGAGGGTTCACACACACCACTCTGACAAGGTGAGGGTTCACACACACACACCACTCTGACAAGGTGAGGATTCACACGCACACACCACTCTGACAAGGTGAGGTTTCAAACACACACCACTCTGACAAGGTGAGGGTTCACACACACACCACTCTGACAAGGTGAGGGTTCACACACACACACCACTCTGACAAGGTGAGGGTTCACACACACACACCACTCTGACAAGGTGAGGTTTCAAACACACACCACTCTGACAAGGTGAGGGTTCACACACACACCACTCTGACAAGGTGAGGTTTGAGATTAAGACATGAAATTCCAGAATTTACACTTAAATTGACAAAACCTGCAAAAAATTTGATTTTGTTCACAATTGAAGTGTAATTTGCTCAACCATCATTTAGATTGGACCTTAATGTTTCATTTGTTGTTGGTAGTTTTGTTTTTAATTGTACCTTTTGGACCTTCTCATTCCCTGCGCCTCATTTTATGACAGGAGGATATTGAACCTGAGTCGACGTTTTCTCTAAATATGAGCTTCACAAGTAAAAGGACAAAGTTCAAGATCACCACCTCCATGCAGAAGGACACACCACAGGTCAGTTGGCATGAGACGAGACACAGCCTCCCAACAAATAACTAATTTGGTTAAAATGGTTACTGAAATGTAAACACTATTTATTCTGCACTTTTTTACATGTAGTTGTTCTGACTCCACAAGTCAGCGAAAGGTTTGGCTTGGAAAGCAATTTATTGTCAAGATTAGCCTGTCAACAAGGTGCAGGGAGGATCGCCTCGGTCATCGCCTCAGGTCACCAACAATTGTACAGAAGTCTGCAGTGGGAGCTGCTCCAAGATATGTTTTGTGAAAGTGTACTCTGCTGGCCAGAGACTAAAACGATACGCAGATCACTAGTAGGGGTGTTCGATCTGACGATTCTAAGCAGTCTCGATCTGCCATTTCTAATAGATCGGTAGGATCGCGATACACACTGAAACTTAGTCTATCTATGTATTTATATGCTTTAATACCACGCCCACTCGTGACGCATCACGCTTCTTCATCCGCTTGACCAAAACAACAACACATGTGACGTTTTCCGTGTCGGAGGCAAAACTCAACATCCATTGTTTTGATGGTTTGGTTTCCGTCAAAGTGAAACGGCGCAAATTCTGCAAAACCGGCAGAGACAAAGCCACGCTGCGAGTCCTCGGCCGTGCGGTGCTGCTGCGTGTTGAATGTCTGTGTTCACCGCGACACGTAGCGAGTCCGCACCAGCTGCAGCACTACTCGGCACCCGCGCCGCCGAACGGAGGAAGCTGAAGTTGGCTCCACATTCGACTTCAGCTTCCTCCGCTTAGGGACGAACACAGATACACAACACGCTGCAGAGACTACAGCTCCCGGGTATTATAACGTTACCAGCACCGGGTCTACAGTGTGTGTCTGCCCGACACATGCAATGAGTCCTCGGGCGTTACCAGCAGCGGGTCGATAGCGTGTGTTTGCCCGACACACGCAACGAGTCCTCGGGTGTTAGAACTCTACAAGCAGCAGGAAACCTGTTGTACGAAGCGTGTTATAGATATAACAATAATAATATAAATTATAATGTGTATATATAACAATAATGATAATATAAATTATAATGTGTATATATAACAATGATATAAATTATAATGTGTGTCTGTATACATATATATATATATATATATATATAATTTTTTTTTTAATCCAAGATTGTAAGATCTTGAGAGATATGCACTCACAAGATCGTGATCTACTTTTTTTTTCAAGATCGAACACCCCTAATCACTAGCACGTTCGCAGTTCTGTAAAATGTTCGTTAACAAGAGCCTTAATGTCGCGAGTTCGACTCCGCTCGTCGACTTGTCTGCAATGTCTACCCCCCCGATCTCTTCAACCCAGTTTCCGACTAATCCTATCCAATAAAGATGGAAAAACGGCACTGACGCCGGAAAAAATAACTTTAAAAAAAAAAAGGAATCTACATCTCCTTGATTTCAAGCCTTGATCCTGGAAAAAGATCAACTATATAATTAATATATCATCACTTATGTAAGTTGCTCCTGGGGTACAGTTTATTCATCACATTTTTGTCGACCCCCACAATTACCATTGCAAAGGGCATCTGTCAAGGAAATCAATTCAATTATGCCTATTTGTATCAAAACCTGGCTTTTGTGGCATTATATGCATAAGAAACAGTGTTTGATTGTAAGCCATTTTTGACAGGAGGTGGAGCAGACGCGGAGTGCAGTGGATGAGGACCGTAAGATGTACCTGCAGGCAGCCATTGTGAGGATCATGAAGGCTCGCAAAGTCCTCAGACATAACGCCCTCATTCAGGAGGTGAGTGGAGCTGATCTGCTCTACTGCAACCAAACGCAATGTTTACGTAAAGCTGAGGGTACACTGCGAATGTGCTGCTGCTCCCACTATGGGGGCTAAAAGTTGAACACCATGGCTGTGTCCGAAATCGCTCCCTATCCCCTACTCCCTATCATCCCCCATATAGTGCACTCACTTATAGTGCACTCAACAGCAACGGCCGAGGTATCGGACACTAGATTTGTCAAAGTTATTCTAAAATATAATTATGAAAAATATAATTATAAAATTCAACATTCATCACAAAAAGTCAGAAGTACTTACATTTATAACGATTTGCTGTGGTCGGTCGCTATTTACTCCCGCCGCGCCATTTTTTTTTTACGTTTAGGTCATTTTTAAAATGTCTCGCAATGCATTATGGGTTATACTGCTCTGTCTAGGGTACATGCGATGCTCACTACATTTCGCGGTGCATTGTGGGATACTTTCAGTGCACTATCTTGGGTACATGGAGAATTCGGACACCACTACAAAATGGCATGCGCCCTATATAGTGCACTACATGGTGGTTAGGGGTCGCTTTTGGACACAGCCCATGACACCTTGGAATGACAAGACTCTATGCGCATAACTTTCTAAAAGTTGAGAATAAATTATAAGCAATGTATAAACCTGTAGATGTTAATCGCTTCTCGTGAACCGACGTACAATACACAACGTCAGGCGCTTACCGGCCCCATCTCGGGAATAGTCACGTGACTGCAAAATCGCAGCAAAATGGGCCGAAAATCGCAGTGTACGCCCGTCTTTCAGCAAGGTGGTTCATGACATGAGATTCATTATAACTTTTCCAATCTGCTTAGAATAAGAGAGACTGGAAAGACGTTGGAGAATTTTTCATGGAAGGAGAACTTTCGCCGCTGCCCATGCCTGTAACGGGCAACACACGTGTGGGTGTCTTACTGACTGCGCCGCAGGCCGTGGCTAAGATTCAAAATCCAAAAATCAAAGACTGCCAATCTCAGTCTTGCCAGTGGCAGTTGATTACCATTGGTAATCAACTGCCTGATTGGAAGCGATCTCACATCAGCAGCGTGCACTGTGAGACTAAGCCTTAGGCACAAGATGATGGGGCTGGATGCAGCGGTCTAACCGACTGTGCCACAGAGCCAGCCCTTTTTAGCGATGGTTTATGTGACGACTTCATTGTATCTGCAGGTTATCAACCAGTCCAAAGCCAGGTTCAACCCCAGCATCAGTATGATCAAGAAGTGCATCGAGGTGCTCATCGACAAACAGTACATCGAGAGGAGCCAGAGCTCGGCCGACGAGTACAGCTACGTGGCATAGAGACTAAACCACCCCATCACGGAGCTCGTCCAGGGGTAGGCCGAAGAAACCTCTCCCCCTAAAACCGACTGGCTGGCACAAGAAGAAAAAACTTTGTAAAAGATATTGGAAAATGCATCACCATTAACATCATCCATTGTCTAATAAATTATATCTGTTGCCCTGACTTTCCACTGTTTGGCAGGTTCAAAAGGTGTGTGTGTCTGTGTGTGTGTGTGTGTCTGTGGCGATGGATGTGTGGATGTCTGTGTGTGTGTGTGTGTATGTGGATATCACGTTTAGCTATGCTGCAACTGACTATTTCAATAGTTATTATTTTCTCGATTAGTTACCAGTTCCCCAAAAATGTTCAACTTGGTCTGTAACTCACTTTGGTGCCATACAGGACTAGGGGAAGCTGGGATATATGCACTCCGGAAGATGCAACTAGGGTCCTGGTCGTCTGACACGTATCTATTTAACATAATGACTTGTTGCAGCTGTAGATTTGGTGTTGGGCAGGAGACAGAAATAGCCGACTAACACGGACGGTGACCCCTGCACTCCGCTCAGCACACGTCCATTCTTTCATGCTGTTTACAATCTCACCAGTGCCACGCACCGCTGCGTCTACATGAATATGTAATGTCTGTTAGGGACTCATGCAAAATGGAGATCATGACGAGAAAGGAAATGCAACGTAAACCAAGGAACAACGTCAAGGGGGGGAGGGCTGGAAGGCGTGTGTGACGACACATAAAAAAGGCTTTTTTTCTGTTTTGCAGTTGTTACCTTTTTTTAAATGTACCAGACATAGAAAAAAATATTGTAATAAAACTGGTATACTGACTACTGTATCTTCTTTCACATCCAAAGAAAGATGAGATTGTGCTACTTGTTAAATAAACAAGATGGGTAGGGTGTGTTGGGGGCTTATGTAATTGCGGACTTGCGGTCAATTGGTCTCCAAGTTGGAAAATCTTTAATACTATCAGGCTCAGTATATGACAACCATCCATGTTGCGGTTAGTGATGGGGGTTTACCATGATGAATGTTATTTCTGAAGTAATTAGTACAGTATTAAAATGGTCACGTTTGCATAGCATTGTATTTTGGCAGCTGTCGTGTGCCAAGCAACCTTTAACAAAAGACTAGTTATACGAAGAATGTACTTTATTGGATGTAGGTTTTAAACTTCATGGAATTCATGTACAGAAATGCAATCATCAATTAGATGTGTTGTGGAAGTTATTGCCAATGTTCAAAGTATTATATTGCCAATATTGTTACAGGGCGTGTGACTTGTTACATGGCTTACATACCTATAATAGTGCAAGGGTGTTTTCCACCAACTCTGTTATTGCAATATGACAAGCACGTCAGTTTTAACATATTCAAATACAACACACAAGTCATCACTTCAGATTTGTACCTGATAACATGTAAATGGTTTCATAAGTTGCTGGTACTTGGCACTTAACGCACTGCTGGCGATGAAGGTGTCCTGTGCTGTTACCGCCCCAATCCTCTTACTCCCTTCCTGCTGGTATCCCCCATTCTCCTTCTCTGGACAGTTTCATGAATATTTTTCCCCAGCTGTCCCCAATGAGATGGCTGCCTCCTGTTTATTTTCACGCTTTCTTTTACTTTTTGGGTTTTCTGAAAGGTGCCTTATAAAATAATCCAAGTTATTTTACTTGCTCTATTTTTTAGGACGTTCGGTAAGTTTCCTCCATATAGCCACTGCGAGCAACTCACTAAGATATTCTGTTTCAACATTTAATTAATGGCTTTCTTGATATTTGGGGCAGATTCTGCTATGATGAAAAAGTTGATATTCATGCTTATGTATACTTTATACGATGTTTAACTGTGGTAGTCCATTACCTCACGCTGGCTTGTACTGGCGATGACTACAGCGGCCAGCATAAACGTTGACCCCGACGTGATTTGAACACGCAACCTTCTGATCTGGAGTCAGACGCGCTACCGTTGCGCCACGAGGTCGTGCGATCAGCTGATGCAGACTGGCGTATATATACAGAAACAGCTGATATACATTATCTCGATTGCTACGTTTGTGCTTTGAATACATTCACGGAATGCCTGTAGCGTGTTTTTATAACACAAGCGCAACGTGATGAAAGAAATGCGACACATAAAATTAGATCGTTGAATCGTAGAGCGATTATTCGGACAATGCAGTTGTCCGACAGATACAGAATAATTAGATAATAATACGCCAACATGTATCTACGATCTACATATATGACAGGGAATACTTTACGTTGGAAAAACTACAACCAACGAATCATTATACAATAAGATACAATGAGGGTCAGGTTGAAAAATATGGGGAATCCCCTTGTTATTCAGTAACTAAAGCCGACCACTTTGAAGCTGTCTGTATACTGTAGTAAAATAAATAAGACACTCAGTCATTTAGCAAAATGAGTACTTGTAAATAGGTAACACACTATAGCCACATTAGGAGTGTCATCAGTCCTGTCGTCTGGCTGACCGTTGGGGCGCCACTGAAGACTCGGCAACCAGCTCTCTGCATCTGGCTCTGTCCTCGGCCATTTGCATGGTCTCGCTCTGTCTACACCTTCTCCATTCTTGGATGTCATCTTCCCATTGCTTTCTCTGTCTTCCTCTCCTCCTTCCAGCTGGTACCTTGAAGGGTTGTTTTCGAGAGTCTGTGGGACCTCGTGACATGTCCATACCATTTTAGTTTCAGTTGTTCTACTGTGTCTGTGGTTAGTAGATCCTCATGTGGTCCAATGGCTTGTTTTATTCTGGCTTTCACTTCTTTGTAGGTGACGTGCTCTCTATAGGTGATGCTGAGGAGCCTACGGAAGCATCTCACCTCTGTGGCCTGAATTCTTCTCTCTAGTTTTGTCATTAGGGTCCATGTCTCACAAGCGGACAGAAAGATTGACGTCATGAGTGAACGCATCAGTCTGTGCAATTCTGCTGATGATTTCAAGTTGTGACCCTTGGTTTGTGACAATGGCCACAAAAACCACTGACTCTGATCTCTTTGGTGCTGTCAGTCATCAGTTCCGTTATCTCTGCGCTGATCTCCATGCCATATGCAGCAGAAGTTTTGTCCAGCCGTCTCACCAGGTTTGCAAGTTCCTCGAAATCGTAGGTTTGTTATTGTTTTGCCGGCGATGGTCACTGACCCCTGGAACTGATCGAGGGCGTCTTCCATGGTTCTCTCAAGGAAGATGTTGAAAAGCGTCACTTATAGTATTAGTAGGCAATCTGAACATATGTGCGGAGGTATCCGTTTGTGTGTTCTGTGTTGACATTTAATATAATAGGCCTATGTGTGTTGTGGGTTCATTAATTCTGTACTGTCATTGTGATGTCACAGTTAGCAAGCCATTTCTGCACCTGAGACACTGATTAATGATTGGAGGTCCCTCTGTTGCATGGGCAACTGGGAGTTGTTGTTGACAGTATTGCTGTCATTAGATGTGCCTGAATCTTCTAGAATCTTAAAGGGTCTGCCGATTTAGCCATTTACAATTTATGGTTGTAATTTAACTCCTCACCTGTGTTGTATGAATGCATTGGAGGACAGTTTTGTGTTTGCAGTTTATCCTGTGCTTCACCCCAGTTAGATGTACATAAGTAAGATGTAGAGTCTTATTATGGTAAAATAATATGATGGCGGGGCAGAGTGGAACACATCGGATTTAATTTATTTAAATTATTCAGTAACTTTAAGAACTGACCACTCAGAAGTTGCGTATGCTGTCTTTATACACATAGAAACCAACTTGCGCAACTCCGTGATTCACCGCGCTCTTCGCTCTGTATCCTCTACAAGCCACACTATTCCTCCTCGTTTAGTGGGGGTTAGTGAAGTGTTGAGTGGGGGTTTAAGGTTAGTGTAAGGAGTTCATTTGGATGTGATCTGTGAATTTATAATTTGTCATCCATCGCATGATGTGGTTTTAGAATGTTTCAATTGTGTTGCTCAGTTTTGCTGTCCGATTTACGCATTAGTTAGCCTATGTGGGCTTTGGAAGTTTGATGTTTAGCGGAATTGGATTTGACGCAAGGAATTGTTTGTTCTTTTCAAATGCATCCATACAGGATGCTATCTATGGCCGTAGAACCTTCATTTAAAGCCGGCAGTTTGTGGCCGAGGTATACAAATTCTGTTACCGATTGGCTACTGGACGGAAAACCGGATCGGCGCCTCTGGAGAAGAAGGACGGCCATGTTGGTGCACATTCTGCAGCAATCAAAGATAATGAACGATTTCACTGTTTGCTATATAGGCGGACCTCTCTCGGGCGCTTTCTCTCTCGCTCTCTCTCTCTCTTGGTGTCTCTCTCTCTCTCTCTCCCACTCGGTCTCTGTCTCTCTCTCGGGCTCTCTTCTCAGGCTCTCTCTTTCTCGGGCGATCATTTTTTTTCCATTCATTTTTTTAATTCATTTTTTAAACTGAAAGTTACTCAGTACTTTCGCTACTTACTTACATTAACTACAAACTTTTTTGTGGAATACTTTTTTTTTACTTTTACTTGAGTAACTATTTGGATGACTACTTTTTACTCCTACTTGAGTAATATTTTGCTGAGGTAACAATACTTTTACTTGAGTAATTTTATGGCTACTCTGCCCATATCTGATGCTTTGGCATCAGACGCTTGGCTTAGGTCGCATTTTGCGGAAGTGGCTTTTAACTATGGACACGGCCAGAGATGGCAAGTAACGAAGTACAAATACTCAAGTACTGTACTTAAGTAGTTTTTTTCACGTATCTGTACTTTTAGGAGTACTTTTTTCTCTGATGACTTTTTACTTGTACCGAGTAGATTTTTAACAGAAATATCTGTACTTCTACTCCTTACTTTTCCCATCACAGGTTCGTTACATTTTTTTGCGCACCGATGGTAGGTGATATAGTGTGAATGAGACAGTAGGGGGCGTTAATGCTGGCAGTGGGATTTGTGAACCTTAAGTGAAGTAAGTTAGGCGAAGTTTTTAACAATTTATTTAAACATTAAAACATTGTGAAACTAGCAGTGAAAAAGTTAATTTTATATACAATTTCATTTTTGTACTTTGTACGTTATACTCTCAAAAATACTTTTAAGTACATTTTAGAGCCTGTACTTTTTACTCTCAAAAATACTTTTTGAGTGTGTTTCAGAGCCTGTACTTTTAACTCTACTCGAGTACATATTTGGATCAGTACTTTGTAGTCTTTCTCGAGTTGTTTTTTCACAAATGTTTTTTACTCTTAAGTAAGAAATGTGGGTACTTTTGCCATCTCTGGACACGGCGTGCAGCTGACGTTACGCCGCACTTCTCCGCTCCGCGTCCCTCCGAGTCATCCCTGTAGGGGGAGCGGTGTGCTGTGACGTCACCAGGAGCCCCGCACGTGTCGTAACGTGTCAGCGGGAACACCTCGCGGAGCCCGGAGCTCGTGACACCGCGTCTTCCCGCCACGAACAGGTGGCGTCGAGGGAAAGAAGTTCACCTGGAACCTGACTCACTTGGAACGGATTACTTTTCTTTTTTTTTGTACTCCTCCCCCTGGATGTAACATATCTGGATTACTTTTTGTTGCGGCTCCGTGTTTGTGGAATATGTTTTCGGCGGTGTCTTCCGTTGCTCCGTTCGGCTTTTTCATGGATATTCCCAAGTAGCGACGACGGGGTGGCGGCCGGCCGGCCGGGGGGGTGAACGACGACGAGGAGGAGGACGCGGCCGCCGGCAGCGATGAAGGTGACGGTGTGCTTCGGCAGGACCAGGGTGGTGGTCCCGTGTGGAAACGGGACCATCAAAGTCCACAGTCTGATCGAGCAGGCTGCCATGCGGTACAAGAAAGCCATCGCCAAGGTAAGGACCTGTGTGACATGCAGTGAAAGACACAGGGGTGCAGCTAGGGTACTAGGGTAGGGCACTCGTTGCACCCCCTCACAGGTAGCAGTAGTAGTAGTAGTAGTAGTAGGAGTAGTAGTAGTAGTAGTAATGAAGTAGTAATGAAGTAGTAATGGAGTAGTAATGAACTGAAAAAAAGAACAATTACTACGGACTCTATTCGTGGCATTGTGTGTTGGTTTTCTGTTGTTGTATTTTAAGGTTTCCCCTGGGGTGCCCAGCAAAAGCGACAAGCTTCGTGACAATTGTGTTTGTTTTTGTTATTATATTGTCTTGTTTGTCTTTAATAAAAGTTCAACAAAAAAACCGTAATGCAGCCGTAACATAAAGCTGGGGCTGGTTTGACCAGTTTGGGATGGCGTGTGCCCTGCTCTGTTTCACCGTAAACATGAAGCGGGGTCGAATCCATTATTATTATTATTATTATTATTATTATTATTGTATGCAATAAAGTACAAAGCGCGATGTTGTTATTGTCGACCATAGTCACACGTGGCGGAGCGGGGGTGAATGGGAAGTTCTAGGAGCGGTTCTAAAAATGACATCTCTTGTCTGCCTGTCTCCTGGTCGTCTGCTGTGATCGGCTCCGTGTGAGCTCGTTTTTTCCCAACAGCCACGCATCGCATTTAAATTCAAACATGCCGTGGACGGCACTGGGAAAATGGAGTTGACAACGCGTAGGAATCGTGTTGTGTGTGTGTAACGACGCATGTATGTGTGTGTCTGTCTGTGTGTGTGTGTCTGTGACGTGTGTGTGGTCAGGTATATGTGACGAATGCGATCCGCACTATTGGGGCGTCTCGCATGGAAATTCGTATTGGAGTTGACGTAAAAATGAAAGTACAGAGTGACATACTTCCTATCCTCAACATTCGCTGATTTGTGCGTTTTCTTTATAATCAATGCTGCTGTGTTAAGCAGTAATATATGTGTGTATTCCTAGTACTTGTGATATTCTATTCTTTTACATGCTCGTGTATTGTATTTACGTGTCGATAAATCCTCTCAGCGGGTATTTCTCAGCCGGTATCCTCGCTCGGCCCTGCAGTGATAGCGTGGCCGAGCGGTCTAAGGCGCTGGATTAAGGCTCCAGTCTCTTCGGGGGCGTGGGTTCGAATCCCACCGCTGTCATAAGCTTTTTTTGACGATGGCCACGTGGAAACGAGCATGTCCGCACGTCGGCAGTGCACGCTTAACTGGCCGCTCTAGTCGAGAGAGGTTTCCACCGATAGCGTGGCCGAGCGGCCTAAGGCGCTGGATTAAGGCTCCAGTCTCTTCGGGGGCGTGGGTTCGAATCCCACCGCTGTCAGACAATTTTATAAAAAACGTATAGCAAGCCGTACTTCTTAGATCCCGCAGATAACTGCACAATGTTGTCATAACGTCAGCTTTATGTATTATACATATATGTGCTGAAAAAAAAACATTCTATGAACTCAGCTACTGCTTCTAAAATGGTCACTATTTAATCTATGAAACATAATCACATTTACAACATGAATTGCTGCCCCAATTAATTGGTATGGAAATAGTACATTCAAACCGTCACAGCCCTTAGTATTGTGTGTGTGCATGTGTGTGGACAAGGAGTTATAGTACAGTTGCTGACTCCGAACCTAAACGTGGGATACAGACTTTTCACCCCGAGATTGGCATGAGCCTTTGGCTTTGTTCACATAAATCCTTCCCTAAATTCAGGGAATTTCGACTTTGGGACGTGTCACAACACCAAGGAAGAAATGACCCCAGGCCCAGAAACACAGAAACAGATACATTTGAACATGGCCGTGACATTCTCAGACTCAGAGGAACTGTTTTTGGGGTATTTTGGACCATGCTGATAACCGATATATCTGTCTATTATTATTATTATTATTATTATTTTGTATTATTATTATTATTATTATTATTATTATTATTATTATTATTATTATTATTATTATTATGTATTATTATTTTTATTATTATTATTATTATTATTATTATTTTGTATTATTATAGTATTGACTTTTAAAGAAGTTTTTATTATTGGAAATTTTGGAATATTGGGCAAAGTTGTACAAATGCC
>OMKY01209096.1:0-10500 GCA_900302395.1 Bregmaceros cantori | reverse complement strand
ACTTGATGTCTCACTTGGTGAGACACCAAGTCGGACGGGAGGTGACCCCCCCGCGCCGATCGACACAGCCCAAGTCGCAACCCATCAACGGGAGGGCGGCGAGCCAGCGCCCGTCTCCCCTCGCCCCTTCGTCCTAATCGGTCGCGGACCGGGCTTCGGCCCGGACCCCGGGTGGTGCGTCGGGTCGGGGCGGAGGCTGGTGTTCGCCAGTGTCCGTCCCCGCCCCTTCGTCCCACTCGGCCGCGGACCGGGCTTCGGCCAGGACCCCGGGTGGTGCGTCGGGTCGGAGGCCGGTGTTGTTGTCGCTTCCTCCAGAGTGCACCGCGAGCACTGTTTTTGGAGGTTTCAGAGAGTAGGTGGAGCCGCCGTGGAGGGGGGGGGGGCAGAGGGATGCGGGGCACCACGGTGATCTGGACTATGACCACTTTCTACCCAAACCGCCGCGACGGCGGTCACGTGATCACCTTTACGGCGGTCTGCTCCCCACCGTGAAGTATGCAGGGCCCTTTAGTATGCTCCCCTCGGTAGACAGCTGTTCCTTCTTTGATTTGAAAAAAAAAAAAATGTGTTTAAAAAATTCTTGTTGGCGCCCAACGTGATAATGAGCTGTGCAGCACGCTCAGTACGTTGTGCAACACTTGAACCATGAGTGCGGCCAGCGCAGAAAAATTCTTACACGTCTGCTGAACGGAACGTCGTTCTAATTTTAGGGTTTTGCTTGATTTGGCTCGCGGCGCTCCAGAGTTTGACAATATTTCATGGGTGCTTATTACGCTCAATGATGCATTCTATTGGAGCAGAAATGTGGGGAAAGTCCATGCAAAGAGCTCACCCCGGGGTGACACCCACCACTTCTGTGTATGACGTGATCCTTGAATGATATTCCAGAGGTCTAGACGTCCACACGTCTTCATTTCCAGTAATCTGAGTGGTTAACAAGATCACACAGTTGCTAATAGATATCTGATCACTTGCGTTTATTACTCCACCAACGAGAGAATATGGGCGTTAGTGAAGTAACTTATGAAGCAGTGCAGCTATTTGTGGATATAATATACAATTTTTAAAAAGCAGCTGAAAGTACGGGTGTTCGATCTTGTAAAAAAAAGAAGTGGATTACCATCTAATGAGGGCATATCACGATCTCACGATCTTATCACAATCTTGGAAAGAAAAATCAGCAAAAGATATATATATATATATTAGTATATATATTAGTATTCATTTAGTTACTGATTACAATTTTCAATGAGTAACTTGTAACTGTAACGGATTACTTTTGAAAAGTAACCTTCCCAACCCAGCATACACCCATGCGCCCATGCGCGCGCGCCCCGTCCCGATTTTCAGCCAAACTCATCTGGTCACCCTACTTCCCGCCAGAGATGGGCAGTAAAGCATTACATTTACTCTGTTACAAATTTTTGGTGTACTTTTTTACTTTTGGAGTACATTTTTCACAAGTTACTTTTTACTTTTACTCGAGTAAATTTGAGGAAAAGTACTAGTTACATTAACTTGGCATTTAGCGACACCCGTTGGGAACTGTTGGGCTCTCGGACGCTCTCTCGGGCATTTTCTCTCTCTGTCTCTCTCTCTCGGGCTCTTTCTCTCTCTAATATTACACACATACACAAATTACTTCTTCCATGAGGATATGAAAAGCAGGGTGATTTCTGGGAATCAATGAGGGACATTCAATTACATTTTGAAAAGAGAATTTGTTCTAATTTATTTCATTTTTTTTACTGAATGCTACTCAGTATTTCAATACTTAAGTAACTTTTTTGTGGAATACTTTTTTACTTTTACTTGAGTAACTATTTGGATGACTACTTTTGACTTTTACTTGAGTAATATTTTGCTGAGGTGACAACACTTTTACTTAAGTAATTTGTATGGCTACTCTGCCCATATCTGGCTACACATTATAATGTCACAACAAACCCAAATGTAATTTAATTTCTCTCCACTGGGTGGTGGGCACATTGATGCAAGTTGGACGTTTGAATCTAGCACACACACACACACACACACACACACACACCCTGCGCCTGGATTGTGTGCTGTGGCGTAGGGGTGACTTTGGGGTGCTGTCACTCTCACAGCAGGCTGACAGCACAGCTGGTAGTTAATACAGTAATAGCGCTTATACCAGGAGATACTTCCAGGGGACCAGAGGAGCAGACATGCCAACAATAAGCCTGAGGCTTCTCCTTTAAAATTCAACTTGTAAGCTAAACATGGATGAAATGTGCCTAATGCAATGTCACTTAACCGTCAACTTTTATTTAACCACTGCTGTGCAATAAACAAGTTGAGCTCACAGCTCTGGTGAAATGGCAGCGAGTCAGAGGACTTCCGGTGTCAGTCACTATTTGTCACAAAGTCGTTCTGACTTTTGTGATGAAACAACTTGCTGCCGTCACTATGTATGTGCTTTGACATTTTCTTTCGAAGATGTCTACTCAGTGGGAAACGATGGTGGGAACTTTATGTATGCTACGAGTATGTAGCGACTCGAGACATTCACTAACTCGTCGACAGAGATGGCAAAAGTACCAGGATTTCTTACTTGAGTAAGAGTAAAATACATTTGTAAAAAAAACAACTCGAGTAAGACTACAAAGTTCTGATCCAAATATCTACTCAAGTAAAGTAAAAAGTACAGGCTCAGAAATTAACTCAAAAAGTATTTTTGAAAGTAAAAAGTACATGCTCTAAAATTTACTCAAAAGTATTTTATGAAAGTATAAAGTGCAAAGTACTACAAATAAAATTGTATGTTAAATGCATTTTTTCAATGTTAGTTTGTCAATGTTATTGCTCGAATAAATTAACAACTAGCGTAATTCATCTTATATCTCAGGACTAAATGAAATCCACTTATTAACTGGGACTGTACATCAGCGCCCCCTACTGGCTAATATTATAGACGTTATCCTACCCTGTCAATGCAAAAAAAAGTAGCGAGCCTGTTTTGGTAAAAGTAAGGAGTAGAAGTACAGATATTTTTGTTAAAAATGTACTCACTACAAGTAAAAAGTAATCGCAGAAAAAATAAGATGGTAGAATACTAGAGTACTCAGCCTCAATCCAGGAAAATGCCAGCAGGCTGAGTCAAAGGAAGCCTGCAATATAAATAGGGAAGCTAAAGGTGCTAATCATTAGCATTAAAACGTATTCGTAGCTTCCCTCCGGAGGTAGCGCCAGCGCTGCAACGGGGCAGTATCGCCCCCTATTGCTAGCCTCTGGGAACTGCAGAAGCAGCGCAAGCGCCGCACACAACAAAAAAATGTGCACGCGACATGTGCTGCAAGCCTGTTTTGTTGCCAGCTAAACCTGTCAACAAAATGAAACATGGCGCAAAACAGAAAAATAGTTGAATAGCAGAAGAACTAGTGAAATCACCTCTGGTACTGTATGAAAACTGTCCATATCCATGAAGTATGACTGAGGCCTTTAACAACGTAAAGTCTTACCTTCCAGTCAGAAAATCCGACTCAGCGGAATAATCAAGCTCAGCATTTGTTGTGATTGAAGCTCACGCTCACCCAGAAGAAGAAGAAGAAAAAACAATTGATAGCTATTCACCCATTAAAGTGGATAGAAATTAAAGTAACACTTAGTGAACTGCTGAGCAGAAGGTTGGATTGCACCTTTAACAAATGCGCATCAGTCAAAATCAATGTATGGAAAACCGATGCAGCGGAAGTTGTGGTCTGGCCAAAATCTGATCAAATATTGAATGTAACCACCTTCTGCAGCAGTCCGGCTGGAGGATGTGATGAATAAAACATGTTGAACGGCGCAAACGTCCTCAATGATAATGTAGACAAACATCAAATATTTACCTGTTCAATGTCCGCTTGGTGACCCGGAAGCCAAAAGGGTTTCCAGCAGAAAAGAGTTTTTAAAGCTGTTGCTCTCCATCGGCTGCCCTGTGATCAGGGGTGTCCCGGTCCGATCCTCTGATCGGTGACCGGCCCCCGATCTGGGTTTTGTCAAAGTATTGGGACTTGTGCTTTCTGTCCGAACAGGATCCAGCGTAGTGTTCTGCTTTGCGTCAGTTTCAGTCCAGCGAAGTCTCAAGTACAATACAGTTTCGAAACCAACTCAGTGCGATTTCTGTAAAACATGTAAAATGCTTAAACATTAGTGTTGATTTACTGGGGCTGGATCTGTGCACAGTCAGTTAGACCGCTTCATCCAGCCTCATAAACTCTTGTGCCTGTGGCTCAGTCTCACAGTGTCGTGAGATCGACCCCCTGTCTGGAATAAGCATGCTGCAGGTCTGCTTCCCCGCTCTCTCATGACCCATCCAAACCATTTCAGCGTAGTGACTGTTGTATAAAAAGTCTTGTCAATAAAGATGAATGAAAAATGCATTGCGAGGCGTTTTAAAAAGGACCTAAACTTTTAAAAAATGCCGCGGCGGGAGTATACAGCGGCCGACCGCGGCAAATAGTTATGAATGTAAGTACGTCACACTTTCTGTGATGATTGTTGAATTTAATAATTATATTTTTTATAATTATATTTTATAATAATTTTGACGGCGCCAATTCTAGTGTCCGAAATCTCGGCCGTTGCTGTTGAGTGCACTATAAGTGAGTGCACTATATGGGGGGTAGGGAGTTGGGGATAGGGAGAGATTTCGGACACAGCCATTGATTTAAAGCGATGTTGCAGACTGGTGTGGGTCTAATTTTAATGAAGTTCCTCTTAAATGTGTAAATGTGTATGTGTGTGTATACGAGCGTGGCTCCGCAGGCCTCTCTGTCTGTAAAGCCTTGTCCTAATTTGTGCCGCTCCAGCTCCGCTCCACAGCCCCGCCGGCTGATTGCGATTCACATTAGAAGCTTGTTCTTTTTTTACGAGCCCCGGAGGTGCCAAGAATGTTTGGGCGTGTCGTGCTCCAACACGGGCCCAGACCTGGCAACCACTTCCTGGAACCCCCCCCACCCCCCAACCTCCCAAACACACACTCCTCTCTACTCTTACCACTGGCAGTAGTACCAGACCACAAGTAATGGGATTAAAGTAGTCAGATTAGAAAAATGGTAGAGCTGCAACCAATTTAATCAATGATTATCAATTGTTGAATCAGTTGCCAACTAATTGGAGAGTCGATTCTTCGATGGCTTGATTAATGCTTTCATTGCTAGGTCCGTCCTCTGCTGTTTTTGTTTTTACCATTTTATTGATAGGGTTCGCACAAACCTGAGATGAGAGAGACCGGGGCAAGACATTGCGTCAATGTTGGCAAGGGGGGGAAGAGATCTCGCAATGCTGCCAGCACTTGTGAGCTAAGCCACTTGTGCTGGATATGGGTGTCTTACTGATTGCGCCATAGAACTGATGTTTGAAGGTCCACCAAATATTCCCCCCAAATGACATCTGAACAGAACGTATTATCATGCGAAGGAGAGCATAGCTACTTTTGAAGGAAAATTGTAATTGAAATGTTCTACTTTCTAAAATGTCTCTTGACAACTTTGGCAGTAAGTTTGAGTTTTCTGTAGTACGTCTGTGGAATTCTGCGGTACTGAAAGAGTTAATGAACATTGTTCCCAATGCCAGGCCCTGACCATTCGGGTTGCAGCACAAAAAAATGGTAACTGTAGTCCAGAGCACTATAACCACGCTGCTGTTTAAAGTTGTACCAAGTTGGATTGGGATCACATCCCGCAGGCTTAAGGAGTCCTGCTGCGTGCCGATTTCCGTGTGCTTTTATACAACTCCGCCACAAAAGCATGGAGCCAATGGGATTTCCAATAGAAATATACCAATTCTACCAGGCCGTTTAACCTATTCAAATTTCTTTCCTAATTGATGTTTTAATGTATATTGCCAGGATAATTATCGATTAATTGTGTGAGGGATGATTGTGGCAAGCCGCCAGTGTTTGTGAACGGTTTATCAACATTCGTCATCCGAGTCTTATTCACAGCGGAGTGTTTACAGGCACTTCTGGAACCAGAATAGCCATACCGCTCGATAAGCCGCATAGTTTAAAAAAAATATGGTAATCGAACATGTCTCACAATCTCCACTTATTGCAGTTGGAAATGACAAACCTCTGCCAAGGAGTTAATGTTTTTTGTCTCTCTGTCAGCAGGATGACTGAAAAAGGTATGCACGGATCCTGAAAACATTTTGTAGAGTTGTTGGAAATGACAGACGGAACAAGTGATTAAATTTTGGTCTATTTACATCATTGTAAGTTACATTGTAGGTATAGGATATCATCGACCCCATAGCCTTGGCAGAGTTTTGCACTCTCTGAGTGGTTCTAGTTCATTATCAAATTAGCTGCCAACTAATTCAATAATCAATTATCACTGATTAATCAATTAATCTGTTTCAGCTCTACTAGCCACTGATAGAACACATACAAAACTGGTCTGACATAAAACAAACCTCCCTAATATTTTGCGAGCCCTCTAGATCAGTAGTGTGCATGTTTTGTGTATTGTTTATGTAAACTAGAGCCCCATGACAACTCTGAAATGTCAGACGCAACAATTTAAATTCACCCTTCATTTCAGACACACGGCGGACACTGAGCAGTGAAATGTGGCCCGGAACGTTCTGTTGCATTGATTTGAAAATGCACGCTTGGCTGCATCCATAGGCTCTTTCTGCCAACGCAGCATTTCACTGCACTCGCTGCAACCAGAACAACATACTAATGGTTCTGGTTCCCTTTATGTTCTGACTAAAGATGAGTCTGAGTCTTTGATTGTAAAGATTGGCCGATACCGAGTCCCGGAAACGGGTCCCGATACGACAAATCTATCCTGCGAGCAGCACCGTTGTCACTTTAATACTCAAAGTAAGTCAATACTCATGTTGATGTTTACATTTTTTTTCATAACAGTCATCACACTGAAATGTTTTAAAGACTATCGTCTGTATGTATAAGACATGTTCTTGACTAGTGGAAAATAAATTCTTTGTGCAAAACGAAGACGAGGAAGAAGAGGAACTCCAGGCTTTGCCAGAAAGTGAAACTAACATAATGCAGTGTGCTCACCCGCTCCTGATCAACCAAAAATCACAAATCCCTAGTCTACAAGTGGTCCTTCCTCTGGTGAGGAACATTGGAGTAGAGAGGAACAGGTCTTAGATAGGGGGTAGAGAGGAACAGGTTTTAGATGGTGGTAGAGAGGAACCGGTCTTGGATAGGGGGTAGAGAAGAACAGGTTTTAGATAGGGAGTAGAGAGGAACAGGTCTTAGATAGGGGTAGAGAGGAAGAGGTTTTGGATAGGGGGTAGAGAGGAACAGGTCTTCGATAGGGGGTAGAGAGGAACAGGTCTTCGATAGGGAGTAGAGAGGAACAGGTTTTAGATGGTGGTAGAGCGGAACCGGTCTTGGATAGAGGGTAGAGAGGAACAGGTCTTGGATGGTGGTAGAGAGGAACAGGTCTTAGATAGGGGGTAGAGAGGAACTGGTCTTGAATGGGTTTAGAGAGGAACAGTTCTTGGATAATGGGTAGAGAGGAACAGGTCTTAGATAGGGGGTAGAGAGGAACAGGTCTTAGATAGGGAGTAGAGAGGAACAGGTCTTAGATAGGGAGTAGAGAGGAACAGTTCTTGAATGGTGGTAGAGAGGAACAGGTCTTGAATAGGGGTAGAGAGGAACTGGTCTTGGATAGGGGGTAGACGGTGATGGCTGAGCAGTGTACGGACTGTATGATGGCCATTGTTGCCCTCGTTGTAGGAAAACTTCTTTAGCTTTCTAAGGGGGGGGGGGACCACTGCATATCCCTTGAGATGGTGGAACCGAGGAACTGCCATGGGTCTGTGATGGTTAGATATTGCTATCTGTGTAATAGGTCCCTGATCTTCCTGGCCTTTTCCGCATCACTACACTAGGTGGTGCTCTCAGACTCGGCAATGGTGACCGTCTGAGAATGTCTGCTCCAGTCTGGGGGGCGCGATTACCGTGTAGCTGGCATGCAGCAATGTTGGTGTATATCAAAGCAATTCCCCCGCTTTTCTTGTCGCTCAATAAAACAACCGGACCACTAAACCACAGCTTGCCCCCTGCCTTTTTCCTCTCAGCCTGCTGGGATAATATAGTGATGGCACTGCAGAGAGTGTGCGAAAACAAGGCTGAAAGAAGCCACTGTGATTAAAGAGACAACTGCAGTCTTCTATGGCTTCGGATGACACAACACAGCTTTAATGGAAAATGCCACCAAAAATTCGTACTGGAATATGTTTCTCCCTGGTGTTAGCCGAGTTGATACCCTGTCATGTGCTCCATGGTCCATATCATGTATTTCATGTTCCATGTCATGTATTAGGTGTTCCATGTCATGTATTACATGTTCCATGTCATGTATTAGGTGTTCCATGTCATGTATTACATGTTCCATGTCATGTATTAGGTGTTCCATGTCATGTATTACATGTTCCATGTCATGTATTACATGTTCCATGTCATGTATTAGGTGTTCGATGTCATGTATTACATGTTCCATGTCATGTATTAGGTGTTCCATGTCATGTATTACATGTTCCATGTCATGTATTAGGTGTTCCATGTCATGTATTACATGTTCCATGTCATGTATTAGGTGTTCCATGTCATGTATTACATGTTCCATGTCATGTATTACATGTTCCATGTCATGTATTAGGTGTTCCATGTCATGTATTAGGTGTTCCATATCATGTATTACATGTTCCATGTCATGTATGAGGTGTTCCATGTCATGTATTACATGTTCCCTGTCATGTTCTACTTATTCCATTTCTATCTTATTCACCATCTAAAAGCCTGCAGCTTGCTGGCTTGTGTCATGCCAGACAGTTTTCCACACACCTTTCCCTGGCGTCATATATTTTTCATGTTTCGCCGTTTCTCTGCCGCTCCTTGCAAATGGATGAGTCGCATGTGTTGGTGCAATCCCCGAAAATGTGTGTGTATATGTGTAGATGTTAACACTTCTATCGGACTGTGGACCAATATGCTAACAAACGACTTGGCTGTGATGTACGACCCCAACTCATCCTGTCTCTCTCTCTCTCTCCCCCCTCTCTCCCCTCATTTCTATTTCTGTGTTTGGTTTTGTCTTTCTTTCTTTCATTCACTCTCATTCTCTCATTGTTTCTCTTTCTTTCTTACTCTCTGCACACTTCTCTCTCTCTCTCTCTCTCTCTCTCTTTCTCTCTCTCTCTCTCTCTCTCTCTCTCTCTCTCTCTCCCCCTCGCTCTCTCTCCCTGCAGTCTTTTCAAGGCAGCCAAGGCAGAGCGTATCTCTTCAACTCTGTGTGAGTATTTGTCAAGTCTTGTATTATTAAAAAGCACAGCTGATTCTAATTAGCACAGCTCCTCCATCAGGCCAATCAGCTGTTCTGTTGATACTATAAATACCTGTTCAGTGTGTTTAGCTGGCCTTTTACTTTTGCCAGTACTTTTACTTCTACTTCATACAACTTTGATATTTGCTGATGTTGGTGGGTTCCGGTCCCAATGATTTTTACACTAAAAACATTCATTCTGTTGAATGCTCACCAAAGGCTCTCCACAAATGCTACCTGGATACAGCAACCCATAATGTAATGTTCCCAGGGGGAAAAAATGATTCAGATTCAGTATTCTAAATATACATGTTTGACTTTTGAGTTTTGTCTCTGGCAGTAAGTAAGTGTTTTCTGTAGGACGTCTGTGGAATTCTGTGGAAAGAGTTTGTGGTGTTTTTAAAGTAGAGCAGAGAATTGAACTGGACTCGCTCACCAATCAATCCAAATCAACAACAGGGGGAGATAAACACTCCAGTTCCAGTTCTCACACATTCATGTTGTTGTGCAATCACCGAAAGCATCTTCTCCTTCTCTTTCTTTTGTTGTTTAACGGCAGCTCAACATGATTTTGTAAATGTGATGTCATATTAAATGCTGCCGGTCAGTGGTAGTGACTTTGAGACGCGGAGCAGTCTGCATTGGCAAAGCCATTACATCCCTGACGCTCTGTGTTCTGGGTCAGTTGGCAGCTAACTAAATAATCTGTCATCATCAGGGATGGCAAAAGTACCGGGATTTCTTACTTGAGTAAGAGTAAAATACATTTGTAAAAAAAAAAAAACTTGAGTAAGACTACAAAGTACTGATCCAAATAGCTACTCAAGTAAAATAAAAAGTTCAGGCTCAGAAATGTACTCAAAAGTATTTTTGAAAGTATAAACAAATAAAATTGTATGTAAAATGCATTTTTTCAATGTTAGTTTGTCAATGTTATTGCTCGAATAAATTAACAACTAGCCTAATGTATCTTATATCTCGGGACTAAATGAAATCCACTTATTAACTGGGACTGTACTCGGTACATCAGCGCCCCCTACTGACTAATATTATAGACGTTATCCTACCCTGTCAATGCAAAAAAAGTAACGAGCCTGTTTTGGTAAAAGTAAGGAGTAGAAGTACAGATATTTTTGTTAAAAATGTACTCACTACAAGTAAAAAGTAATCACAGAAAACAGTACTT
>OMKY01209093.1:0-10154 GCA_900302395.1 Bregmaceros cantori | reverse complement strand
GTGTACTTGCCAGCGCTCCCGACTCCGTGCACCAGGAGGAGGATGTGTTTGTCGGCCAGTCCCAGGGAGCAGCGAGAGCTCTCCATGGAAGACCTTTCCATGGAAGACCTCTCCGTAGAAGAACTCTCCATGGAAGACCTCTCCATGGAAGACCTCTGGGAAGTCTGGAAATAAGACGCTTTCTCAATATTCCACACAGATTGCTGAGACACCTGGGCTACGTCACTCGGCCCTCTGTGCAAACTGTCCTCAACTCAACACCTGCATGGTGTTGATAACATATTATTAGCTAGAATCACTCAGAGAGTGCAAACCTGCGCCGTAGTGGTACAAAAAAATAGTACTTTTAGTGCTAGCAGTATATGTGGCAACCGATTATCAATGCAAGTGCTCAAGTATTGACCCATAGACTGTATTCCCGCCGGCCAACATGCCAACTACATTTCCCACCGGCCCCCGTGACCCGGAAGTCTGGTCACGTGACCAGGGTAAGCGCCCAGCGATCTATCGGTAAGTTGGTGATTGAGTATGATTATGTTACTTATAGGCTACAGAAATGCACCAAAATTGAAACGATTGTTCCGTGTGTCACTTCCAACAACTGTACAAAATTTCATCCAGTTCCGTGCACAACTTTTCCAGTTATCTTGGGGACAGACAAACCTAACAGCGCTACCAAAAACATGGGCTGCGCCGCGACACAGGTAATAAAACACATTCCAAATAGGGCAACATTTGACAAGTTTGAAATTAAAAAGAAAACATTCTGAATTCATTCTTTTTTTTATACAGAACATTAAGACGGTAAAGATACAATTTAGGAGATATGGGCAGAGTAGCCATAAACATTACTTAAGTAAAAGTATTGTTACCTCAGCAAACTATTACTCAAGTAAAAGTAAAAAGTAGTCATCCAAATAGTAAAAGTAAAAACATACAAAAAAGTTACGTAAGTAGCAAAAGTACTGAGTAACTTTCAGTAAAAAAATGAAATAAAATAGGAGATAGAGAGAGCGAGAGCGCCCGAGAGAGAGAGAGAGCGCCTGAGAGAGAGACAGAGAGGCAGAGAGCACCTGAGAGTGAGAGAGACCAAGAGAGAGAGAGAGAGAGAGAGACCCGAAAGGGAGAAACGCCGAGAGGGAGAGAGAGAGATATGACGGCAACATATGTGCCAACAGATCCGAACAGGTGTCGCTAAAGTTAATGTAACGAGTAGCGAATTGCTGACATCTTAGTAAAAAGTAGTTTTTTTTTTCACCTCAAATTTACTGGAGTAAAAGTAGAAATTAACTTGTGGAAAACGTACTCCAAAAGTAAAAAAGTACACACAAAAATTGTAACGGAGTAAATGTAATGCGTTGCCTCCCAACTCTCCAATTTAGTGTATACAAACAAAGTAAATAAAGAGTGAATGAACGTACGCTGGTGTTGTCTGAAGGTTCTTGGCTGCGGGACAGAGCCAGGGAGCGAGTGGAGCCGTACAGACTGCCATCCTGGTCTCCAGACTTCCCAGCTTGGGTCGTCTCACACAGTCTGGAGGGGGGGGGGTCACAGTGTGTTAAAGGACCGCCTCGAATGAAGGTTCCACAGAGGATAGATGGTGATGTTTGTAAGGTAGAGTGGATTGTCCTAATGTGGGCCACTGCCTAATGTGGGACACCTAAGCTCCATTGGCTCTGGCTCCTCCCTAAACTAATGAATGTCAGTGAAACTATGGTAAAAGCAAACTATGGTAATGTGTGATATTCCAAACATTAAGTCTGAGTCTAAAAACTGGGTCCGGGGGGGGCGTGGCCAGCCAGGTGTCCCACATTAGTTTGTGACCAATCAGGATTGAGTTTATTGGTCAGCCCACAGACTTCCATTCGTTTCATACTTAACATTTTTTTCAAGCCACAAGTTCAAGGTAACAAAGTGCAGTGCGGTTCGTGGCTCTGTAGCGCCACCTCTGGTGAAAATGCCTGACTATGCTAAGGTAACACTCCAGACACCTTTCTTGGCTGGACCAGACTTTTGGTTCCAAGCCTAGGAGTCAATTAGGGACAAGCTATCACGTTCGAGTCGGCTTCCAAGACGCATCGCAAACAATGCGATGCGTCCTTGGGAGGAGCTCATTATACGTACCAGGAGCGGCCTTCCCCCTCGCATGCCGACTGGCGCGGCTGTGCGCACCTGCACAAGTATGCGCGCAATCATGCACGCGCATCTGAGAATTTGTGGACACGACCGAAGGTTGACACTTGCAAATGGGCAATGTTGATACACACCTCAATTTAAACATGACTGAAGCAAAAGTAGATAGTTGGTAGAAATGGTTTGTATCGAGAATATAAATATAAAAGTTCACCCTTGTTACAGAGACTTCGCAAATCCACACACACACATCAACACACACAGCGAAGAAGCCCCTGTTGATAAGCACACACGTCCAGATGTGTGCATGCTCTGCTGCTGGGCACGGTCGTGCACGCGTATACGCGCGCGTGTACACCGCGGTCCACTGGATTCTCTATGAGCGCGCGTGTGTACGCACGCTCACACGCGGCCAAGGGGCGGAGGAGCAGCAGCGCACACCATCTGCCTGACGTCACAATCTCGTTCCCAATAAAACAATTGTCATCCGTTGCGAGTGGACACAGCAGTCTGCTTCCAATTTCCAATTCCCTGCCATTGGTTGACTTCCAGAAATGAAGTCCATAGCTCTAACCTGAGGTAGAAGACGGACTTGGTGGTCCTCTCCTGGTAGACGAACATGTTCTTCCTGTTGACCACTGAGAAGGAGTTCAGCACAGACCGTAGAGGCTGGATGGCTGCAGACAGAGAGGTTGTTAACCCTTTAGTGCCAAACATGTTTCACTAAGTGCCCCAAAAAATATTTTTAGGGCGCAAGCACCGTTAGGTTAGGTTTTTATTTATTTGGTATGGACATTACATGACGCATTGGACAGACCATATGCACTGCATGAGTGTTTATATTCAACACCTGTCCACAGGAGGCGCTACCGAGATCACAGTATAAATTAAAACATCATCAACAATCAATACTAAAACATCAATCAATACTAAAAGGAAATACAAATATAGACCATTATCGATAAACAACTTTTTTTTACAACCCAAACATGATCCTTCAAGGCATTCAAGGTTTTGTGGTTGACCTTGTTCATTACCTGTTGAACTTGAGAGTTGTTTCATGACCAACTAAAATTCCATGCGAGTGTTCTGCTGTCATGTCTAGGAGATATGGAGAGGTAAACGGAATATTGAATCTTAAAGTCTATAAAAGAGTGCTACCTCGGGAGACCCCCATGTTGGGTCCCATCTTGAAGCGAGGGTGGATGTGGATGACTGTGCTCCAGACCACGTCACAGGCAAAGTACCCGGGGATGAACTCCATGGTGGCAGCCAGGTAGTCCCTGGGCTGGTAGGTCTCATCGCTGGGGTAGTCTGAACAACACATAAAGTTCATTACAACTTCTCAAACCAACTTTATTAATAAAGTTCATTACAACTTCTCAAACCAACTTTATTAACAAAGTTCATTACAACTTCTCATATCTATGTACAGGACAGTCTATGTACAGAGACAGTCTATGTACAGTCAGTCTATGTACAGACAGGCTATGTTCAGGGACATTTATTTGGAGTCACTGGCGGTCAGGTCTGCTACACTGATCTGTAATAACCTGCTTTTTAAAAAAAAAAAAATTTAAATGTATTTCTTGTTATATTGTCTCTTGCATATTGTCTTGTGGTGATATGGACCACACTGTGGGTGTGTCTGAAATAAAGATATTCATTTATCTATTCCTTCATTCATTTATTCATATCCAAGACGACTTACCGTCCGTGTTGGCGTGGCGCTGCCTGAAGAGGGAGTCGTTCTTCCAGATGTCCTCCTCACTCTCCGCCACCAGCAGAGAGTGGCACACGTGGCTGTCGTGGAGGTCCTGCAGCAGCATGCGCTGGACCAAGACAAAGAAAGCATTGTTACACTCCAGTCCATTTAAACATACAACTGGCCAGCACCTCTGGTTGGCCATCATCTGCCTCCTGGCTGGATTTTGATGTCTTGTGAACCTTGAGAATAATAGAGTTGGTCCAAACCTCATTCCGCAGTCTGCTCGAACGGCAACACTATGTTGGTTCTTAGCGTGACACCAAAGCCCCTTTTCCACTGGCTTACTTAAGGCCAGCATGGCACAGTTCGCATGCACCCCCCCCTGAAAATCGCTTCTTCACACTGTCAAATAGGCTAGGCCACACCAGGTTTCAGGACCCGCTGAGATGTGGGTCCAGAATCTGACCGTGGTTTGCTGGTCGCCGATTGGTCACACACCGAGGAGTGACGCAACGTGGCCGGCCAATCACAGGAGGGATGAACTTCTTCATCCTTATCTCCAGGTCCGGTAGATAAGGATCAACAGTAGATTTCTCACGGCCATTACGTGGTTAACAATGAGCATTACCTGGTTAACAATGGCCATTACCTGGTTAACAATGACCATTACCTGGTTAACAATGGCCATTACCTGGTTAACAATGACCATTACCTGGTTAACAATGCGACACAAGTCGCTGATCCGTCGTGCCATGGCCTGGTGCAGCCTCAGGTACTCTGGCGGCTCCCTAACCTCCTGATCAGCTCGTAGCTCCGGGAACGACCTGTAAACACCAGACACCACTCATCAAGGGTACTGCAAACACCACTCATCAAGGGTACTCCAACCACCACTCAAGGGTACTACCAACTACTCATCAAGTGTACTACCAACCACTCATCAAGGGTACCCCAACCACCACTCATCAAGGGTACTCCAACCACCACTCATCAAGTGTACTACCAACCACTCATCAAGGGTACTCCAACCACCACTCATCAAGTGTACTACCAACCACTCATCAAGGGTACCCCAACCACCACTCATCAAGGGTACTCCAACCACCACTCATCAAGTGTACTACCAACCACTCATCAAGGGTACTCCAACCACCACTCATCAAGTGTACTACCAACCACTCATCAAGGATACTCCAACCACCACTCAAGGGTACTACCAACTACTCATCAAGGGTACTACCAAGCACTCATCAAGGGTACTCCAACCACCACTCATCAAGTGTACTACCAACCACTCATCAAGGGTACTCCAACCACCACTCATCAAAGGTACTACCAACCACTCATCAAGGGTATTCCAACCAGCACTCATCAAGGGCACTCCAACCAGCACTCAGCAAGGGTACTCCAACCACTCATAAAGCGTACTCCAACCACTCATCAGGGATACTCCAAACACTGGTCAGTGTATTTTTTCCCCACTACATCCACCACATAACAGGATAAAATCAACTTTTGGGCAAATATCACAGAAGGACAACTAAGTGTGCGCTCCACATCACCATCATGTGCATGCAATTTCAAAGTCGTCCCAAACCCAAGGTACGGCCTCGTACAGGTACAGGGGGGCAGCACGGTGGTGTAGTGTTTAGCATTGCTGCCTTTCAGCTAGAAGGTCCTGGGTTCGAATCTCAACCCGTACAGGTCCTTTCTGTGTGGAGTACACGTGTCAAGTTTTCCCCCACCACCAAAACATGTTCTAGTTAACCTGTTCCATTCCGTGCCCCTGGCCGAGGCACTGGCGTTGGACCCCGGGCGGTGCCCGCTCTTCAGGGATGGGTGGGATCTACTCACCTGAAGTGTGAGTAGATCTCATCAGACCCATCCTGGACAATAAGACCATGAGGTTCGGTACCCACCTCCACCCCTTAAATCCCCACCAGAGGACAAGTCTACTGACCTGGAGTGAGAGTAGATCTCTACACGGTCCTGATGGATGCGTACAATGAGCCAGAAGTCCGGCATGAGGAGGACGTTCTGGTCGGTCTCCTCCAGAGCAGGGCTCTCACTCTCCGAGTCGCTGCTGTCTCCATCATAGCCTGCAGGAAGTAGGACCCAGTCCAGTAGTTCCACAATGTCTCCCAGAATAATCTACGGGGTTTGCTCATTCATCGTTGACTAATCAACTATGAAATTGGCACTGGCATCAAATTGGCATCGATTTCTATTTAAAAATTGATAATCCATTACTGTGTGTTCAAACCCAATACGACCTACCACACCTAATACCAGTGTGTTAGAACCCATTATGATGAGGTCTAGAAAACACTGTTACCCATCATGTCTGAATCCAGACTGCCTTGGCTGGAGACCACACTCTGGACACGGTTTGGACGCAGTCTGCCGCTAACTGTCAACACAACAACAAACAGGTATTAACAAAGACAAAGAATAGAGTAACTTCATCTTGTAGTACTTATTATAATAGTGAATGTAAAATAACAGTATTTTATGAAGCGTGAGTGATTATTGGAAGGTGAAAGAAGTGGATAGGGACAACACCTACGAATGGTCAGAGCTCAACCTAGTGATCCTAAACACTGGATCTGCGGCCCATGTTGGTGCACAGTCTGCTACACGTGGTGATAGTTAAATACAATATTTTTGTAGTATAGAGTAATTGTGTAGGTCTACAGTACAGACAAAAGCTTTGAACACAGTCAACACACCTTTTCATTCAATTACTACCTTTCTTTTTATGACTATTAACCTGGTCGAGTCACATTGAAGGCACCACCAGTATGAGTGAACACATGTGGAAATATGTAGAAATAATTGGAAAATGTTCTGCAAAGAAGCCACCTTTTACCCCATAGCCGGGAAGCGCGAATCATCTGAACTAAACGTATTTCACATCAAATGTTTAAACTCAGAATGGAAGCAGAGTTGGTACTGAGAATTGCTCGTCACGTGACGTTTGAATGTAAATAATTCATCCATGACACGTAAAATGCAACGCTGGGCAGGATCACGTCTCGTGACTTCCTGTAGGATGGAATCACCAGAGAGCGTCAGGATTTCCTCACCGTGAATGTCACATGACAGGCGTTGTTCCACACTAGTCCACGTTTTGCATCTGAACACTTCCTTGCCGTCAATCCTTTGGGACTTTACACGCAAGTAGAAAGACTTAAATCATGTTTGTGAACAACAACGATGTGTTAATAAATATGACCGCAGCTCTCGGCCTGGCCAGATTGCCGTCAAATCATGTATAACTGATAAACCGTGCCAATGTACCCTTATGGGATTTTTGTCAAGCATGCGCGCAGCCACTTCTGTTTACGAACATTGAATTGGTCTATACATGGGGTTGGGACCATCAGCTAAGTTGGGTGGATAACACAGCTCAACATCCTACGGTATAGACTGGTAAGAAAAAAGCAGCCACCCCACGTGCAGACATGAATGTGGGCGCATCAGGGGTCTCTGATCGTTAGGTGTTTATCAGAGATGTAGAGACAGAGTCCCGAACTCACAAGTCCGAGTTGAATCTCAAGTCATTTTTTTTCTATTGTTTAATGGCGATCGACACTTGTCTGAGCATGCCTTTGTGCGCGTGGATGGAAAGGAAGCGGAAAAAAAATGTTTTTTTTTAAAGCCGAAAAACAGGGAAAGACTCGTCAAATACTCGTCGAGAGTCATAGACCTAGATTCCCGAGTCGAGTCTGAGTGTTTAGGGCGTGAGTCCGAGGCGAGTCACCAAAAACGGGATTCGAGACATGAGAGTCTGCATCTCTGGTGTTTGTTAGAACTCACAGGGTGTGGTGGACTGCAGGGACTCTGTGAGGCTGACTGCTGAGGGGGTCTTGGGGGGAGTTCTGCCCTCAGCCGGAGGGCAGGGACTGACTGGAGACCGGGTGGAGGAAGCTGGAGTGGGACTGCCGTCAGCGGGCTGTATGTCTTCACCCTGGAACCAAACACACTCACTAAATAGTGCACTCACTTATAGTGTACTCAGTGTGTCCCACCTACTACACTGTGACTGAATAACACAATTTGATACACGTTTTTTTAACGCTTTCCGACCCTGGTTTTACCAGACGCAATGCAAGTGTCTAGCGATGCGCCATGCGTGGAGCCGTGGACGTTGCGTTGGTTCCGTCTCGTCAGGCTACATTGTCATGTGACAGCCCCATCTCACCTCACTGTCGCCCTCCGTGGTTCTGCTGAGGAGCCTGGACCCGTCTCTGGAATTCTCCCGGACTGTGCCTGGCTCGGAGTCCGCTGCAGAGTCCCTCGTGTTGGGCTCGGCCAAGCACCGGCGACTGAGAGACATGTAGTGGAAGTGGTCGGCCTGGGCGTTCAGCACGTAGCCCGGGAAGGAGGTCCTGCGGAACTCCTGGGAGGACCAGCAACAACAACATACTCTCATCACTACTTCGACTCTTATTTAAGGCCCATTCATACTCAACAACTCAACAGATTTATCTAGCGCCAAAAATCCCAGCCAAAGCTGCCTAAAGGCGCTTCACAAAAGTGATCTCGTTTTTAGATTTAAGAAATATAGCAGCCATTTACCTAACTGCCTTTCAACATTGATTGCCCAGTTAAGGACAGTGATTTGGGATTGGTTACAGAACTCCTTTAACAGAGGACTGGAGAGAAAAGAAGAAAGAAGAAAGAGGAGACCGAGGTTTTCAATCAATCTCGATCTCAGCCTAGTTGAAAAAAAAATACCTACAGTTTTTGTTGTAGTTGTCGTTAATGTTCATTTGTTTTGATTGATTGACAGAACTCCTTTAACGGAGGACTGGAGAAAAGAGGAGATTGAGATTTTCAATCAACCTCAATCTCGGCCTAGTTGAAGAAATAACTCCTCCCCTCACGTAAACTATGGATATGTTTGGAGCGTTTCACACGTTTTCTCCATCGATTACGTACGTAAATTGACACGGATCTGGGGACCTTATGATGACGCGCGAACGGATGAAACGGAGCAATACTACCGGAAAATGTGGGGGGTGCTATTCAGTATAAACAGCTGTTGTTGCACAGGGTAACGTAAAAGATGCTCAGAGGTATGAAGGTGTGAAACGGACGGATGAATTACGTAAGTAATCGGCCACACGTAGCGTATTAATGGGCCTCAAAGTGAACAAAAGATTCACACAATCTCCATTTACTGCGGAATATGGACCTTGATTCCCATGAGAGGTTCATCAGCCTACTCTTCCATACAGGCTTAAAAGTCTTATGAAGTGATCTTGATTTATCATTCATATAAATATTTAAATTTCTCAGAAAACATTGATACAAGTTTTGTTTAATGGTTTGACTTATGTGAACTGAGTTTTGAATTACATTTGGTGTGTCAGTATCAGAGTTGTATGTAGTATCTATGTGGTGAGTAGGGAGCCATTTCATCCACAATGTAGCACACTATATAGTGAGAAGGGCTGATTTGAGGTAATCACGATCAATTTGTCAATCGTGATTTGTTGGGGCCACGATCATCACAATGGGAAATTTTCAAATCACCACACCCCTAGTAGTGAACAGGGAGTGACTTCATCCACAATGCAATGCACTATATAATGAGTAGGGAGTGATTCCATCCACAATGCACTGTGTAGTGAGTAGGGAGTTGAATGAGGGCTTAAGGGAGCTCTCACCTCGGTGAACTTCTCCAGCGACTGCTCCGGCCCGAACACGAACTGCAGTGGGACGGTCTCGTGGCGACAGCCCGGGCGCCCGCTCGACTGCTCCACGTGGTGCGCCACCTTGTGGAGCACGGAGCAGCTGATGGCGCGGCCGCGCCTCAAGGCCGACACCACCTCGTCGTCCAGCAGCCAGCGGATCTGGTCGTTAGTCTCACAATCAGTAGTGAGCCAGAGCCAACGCATCGTCCATGCATCGCACATGACTAGAACAAACATTGGCTGTGTCCAAAATCGCTCCCTAACCCCTATATAGTGGACTATATGGGGTGCACGCCATTTTGTAGGGGTGTCCGAATTCTACATGTACCCTAGATTGTGCACTGAAAGCATCCCACAATGCAGTGCGAAATGTAGTGAGCATCGGATGTACCCTAGACGGAGCAATATAACCCTTAATGCATTGCGAGACGTTTTAAAAATGACCTAAACTTTAATAAAAATGGCGCGGCGGGAGTAAATTGCGACCGACTGCGGCAAATGGTTATAAATGTAAGTACTTCTGACATTTTGTGATGACTGTTGAATTTTATAATTATATTTTTTATAATTATAATTTATAATAATTTTGACGGCGCCAATTCTAGTGTCCG
>OMKY01209092.1:0-17511 GCA_900302395.1 Bregmaceros cantori | reverse complement strand
CGGGCGCTGTGTGTGTGTGTGAGCGCGTGTGTGTGTGGGGGGGGGGTGTGAAGAGACGGGTCGAACATCGCGGGGGGTGGACATCGCGCAGTCGGCAAAATAATTCCATTAACATGAATAGGGGCGCGTATTTGCAGCACCTTTAACCGCTCCACCAATAGAGGTCCACAGCGAGGTCCACACTGCCGTTATATCCAAGGGGAGGGAGAGAGAGAGAGAGAGAGAGAGACAGAGACAGAGACAGAGAGACAAAGAGAGAGAGAGAGAGAGAGAGAGAGAGAGAGAGAGAGACAGAGATCAACATATGTGCCAACGGGTATCGCTAAAGCCAAGTAAATGTAACGAGTAGCGAAATGTACTCCAAAAGTAAAGCAGTCACTCTCTGCTCCCCAGCGGCCCAGCCCCTCTAATTCATAGGCGCTGCTGGTGGTGGTGGTAGGGGGCGGGTCTGTTTTCGGACTGCACGTTGAAGCTCTTCTTCGTTTAAACAAAAAATGCAGTTTCAACCTAATATATTCGATTATTTTGTTAATTTATTATTTTTCTTTATTTTAGCTCCAAACATGACTATTACAATTTTTTGGGAGATTTTGTACCGTTCTAAAATGTTGTTTATTTATTTAGAGTCAAAATATCATAAATTTGACAATTCCATATTCAGCATGGCACCCCACCTTTAAAGAAATGTGTAAATGGGTTGAACACATCTTGAAACAATGTAAATATTTCCTGACTGTATATAATATGTCTCAACCCTTGGCCATACTTCATAGATAATCCAGCATCTCCAGGTAAAGCTTGTGATAAGAGTCGATAACTGTTGTGTGTCGCCGGCGCGGAGCCGCGGAGCAGGTTATGTTTTTGGTCTCGCTGGTTTGTCCCCTGGATAACTGAAAAAGTGGAGCACGGATATGGATGAAGTTGTTGGAAATGACGAAAGAAAGAAGTGGAATTTTGGTGCATTTCCGTAGCCTATAAGTAACATAATAGTCATACGTCATTATTAGTTTTGGATGTCTGAATGAATGTGTGTTTGCCATAGTGAAGTCTTGTGTACTAGAAATGTCTATTGATAGCTAGACCGACTGTGAGCTGCATGTTTAAAGTTAGTGCTTCTAGTTAATCTTCTAGCAGTCAAAGAGAGTGGTCGTGTGTTCTTTGGGTGGACATGACAATGACCGATGTCGGCAGTTGATTCTGTGGTTGGAGAAACATTTTTTTTAGGTTGACTCTGAGAATAAACCTGGTGAAACAATGGAAGTACCTGGCGTACATGGAGACAGAGAAAATACTTTATTGTTTGCTCTGTGAAAAAAATGGGCAGCAAAGTGTCCTGAACACTTTTATAAGACGTGCATCTGTCTTTCTAGGATTCTAGCATCCTGGCAGCAGCAGTTTTAGAGAGCTGTCACAAGTATAGATTTGGTGCTTTAGTTGGGTGTTTACCAACATTCTTTTTTTTTCACGGCCACTCATTGGTCCAACAGTGGGTCTTTGGAAAAATTGTCCGCTGATAGTTTTTTTCTCAATGGATTTTCTGGCTGTACCATCAAAGTGTATGTGAAAAGTTCAGATACAAAATCCCCAAACTCCACTTGACTACTTTTTGAGAAAAAGGCCATTTTTTATCAGGCCTTTGTATTTGTTTTGATTTCAGAGAGATATTTTAGACACTGTGGGGAGCGGGTTTTACTTCATTTTTCCGTAAAGAAAAATGTCCTTCACATATTCTAGATTTAGACAATTCACACAAAATAATTAACTCGTCACAAAAATTCTGTTTAGGGGGGTTTGCATCTGAACTCTTCATGTATTTCTAGCGAATGATGTATAAAAGTAATAGAGCTTGACATTTTGTACTGACTTTGAACTAGTTCATTTTCAACGCTGCATACTCAATCTTTAACTAAACAATAACATGGATGTATACATAACTTTCATTTTGGACTATCCGGGCACTGATCAATTAAAAGGAAGTGGTCTGCGACTTGACGAGTTGTGAAAAAGGGGTCCTTGGGGTCGAAAGGGTTAAAGAGTCAAAGCAGTGTCACCACCCTTCCCCTTTAAGAATCCCTGCTTTAGTTGACTCAGGCTGTTAGTTCTCATTAATTGATGCAGTCTAACTAAGCCTGTTCAGTTGTGTTCTCTGGATGGTCGTAGACTTACCAGCATAGCTACGACCACTGAAACGGTGCATTTGCTGGATTTCACAGCCAATTGACTTGTATGTCTTTTTTTTTTAAGTTATTTTTTCCGGCGTCAGCGCCGTTTTTCCATCTTTATTGGATAGGATTAGTCGGAAACTGGGTTGAAGAGATCGGGGGTAGACATTCCAGACAAGTCGACGAGCGTAGTCAAACTCGGGCCACTGCGGTAGACACAGCGCCACTAACATGACTGGGGTTGCGTTAGGTGCGGTGTCCATAACCATTCGGCCAACGCAAACCCCACTAGTAAGCGATTTTGGCGAGTGGCTAGCTTCAACTTCTGCACCAAATCTCGAAGATCATACTGGCAGCTATGGAGCGTACATGTGGAACCTTGCTGATTTCACAAGTTAAGCTTAGATTCTGCTGTTGGAACGTATTTGAATGTCCTGCAGCTATCGTCATGGCTGGGCTGTTTATTCAGTCCCTATTCAAAATAGGTATTGACTTATCAGAGGCTCAGCTCAACTTGGCCACGGGCGGTCCCTGTTCAGCAGATACCACATACCACTATGGCTGCATGGCTCGGCCTGAAAATAAAGTCCCGATTTTTGTCAATGTGTTGAATCTTTTTTTTTTTTTTAAGTTATTTTTTTGGGGGCGCAAGCGCCGTTTTTCATTCTTTATTGAGAGAGCTAGCAACAGGATTAATCGGAAACCGGGGTGAAGAGTTGGGGGGAGACATTACAGAAATGCCGGACAGGGGATTCGAACCTGCGACGCTGCTCGACCTGTGGTCGGGGGACGCGCACTCTAACCGCTCGGCCACCGCGCGCCTCCAATGTGTTGAATCTTAATTTTTTTTTTCTCTAAATGTATTTATAATGTAATTTCAGAGGTCACTCTTGACAAATATACAATTTTATCTGACAAATCCGTTAAAACCAAACAAAGGGACAGACTTGGTGCAGCAGTGATGAATTGTAATTATTCCAGAAAATCTGACTTTTAAAAAAATGTCATATTGACCCAATAATCCATATTCGATTTGTGCAAATTAAAACTTACCACGAAGCATTGCATATCATTTAAAACATATTTTTGTTTGTTTTTGTTTCCAAACTTTTGATTACGTCTTGGATCTAGTATTTGATTTAGTCTTTCATCTAGCAATCTGAGGACAATTCCAACAAATTCCAACAAAGCATTACTTGATGGATATTATGTGTTCAAGAACCTTGATGACCTAACCTCATCATACACTACACACGAACATGTGTCACATTTGATTATAATGCCACAATTAGGCCTAATTGCCATGACCTAAGTGAACTCTTCTCTTGTTTTTGGCTTTTTAAAGTGTGACGCTTCAAAGAGTGTAAACACTACTCGCTTTTTTAATGGACTGCACATTTATTTTTCTTTTCAATTATAGTCTACATTGTCAGATCAGTGGTTTTATGACACGTTTTTCTAATTCTGGATAGGGGAACTATGGTTTGACAGAGACAAAAAAGTAACCATTGCCTCCCTGCAGACAAATATTCCAATTAGGATTATTTTGTACGGAGGATTGTAAAAAAAAAGGAGTAATTGTGAATAATAATAATTCCTAAATCAAAGTGTCAGTTTGCGGGCACCATTTGCCATGTTTGTCAATATTTTGACTGATCAAATTCCTTTTTTTTTTTGTTTTTGTTTTTTTTTACCCTTTTCTTCAACGCAATCAAAATACAATCGAAAATCAAGACTTCAAAGACAAAAATGTTTTGTCTTTGAAAAAAAGTTGAGAAATCGAGATTTCAATGACAAAAATTGGGTTTTTATGTTCATGGAAAATCATAAGCCAGCACAGAAGATGCAGCTGATAGAACGTTGCAAAGCAGAGATGGTGACAGAGATGGGTTCGCTGCGTAGTCGACCTGCTTTGCTCTGTGAAATTTGCTGGCTACGAGTCTCTGCCTTTGTGCTATTCCGATCACTGATTTAGCAGGATGTAACCCGAGCAGAGAACATTCTAGAAACTCACTAGAAACTTGCTGAATAAGAGCATCTTAAGTTCAGTTTGATTCTAGCTGCAGTAGAATGCACACACATAAAGACACACAACAGAATGCAGAAACACCTTGTTTTTGTGTCACACATTCCATTAATACATTCCGTTATGGCACTACGCACACATGCATGCTGCAAGGCTTTTCTAGTTTTTTAATTTAAATGTGTATAATTTTAACTCAATAGCCACTGTATTCTCTTCCATGAAAATAATGTGTATACCAACTAACACCTGGTTGTGCAATGGCTCCTACAGACCCTGTGTTCTGAACCCACACTGATTGGTGAAAAAGCCATTGAAAACTCTGAATACATTAACTTATTTGTTGAATTATTTTTATTAATTAACCTTTTTTTTTAAGTCAAACTGAATGTGAATCCCTCATCACCATGTGATGCTTTAATTTGAGTTGCACATCTGTAAACTTTGTCAAATCATTTGTTGAAATGATTTGTTTGATTTTGTTTTTCCAAGAATTTCCAAAACCAGCCCTTCCACAACCCCTTTCCAGGCTCCGTGTGTGCCTGAACACATCCTACAATTTAATTATGTGTTCCTGACATTTCCAAGTAAAAGTGTCATTACCTGCCGTTATATCACTTTTTCTAGTTTCAGACTTATGTGTGTTCACCAGAAAGTATACCGTGTCCGACCCCAAATTTAATGTGTGTATTTTGCTTGCATAGTGAATTAAATGTCACTCATGTTTGTAAAATGTATGAGAATAATGTGACATGGGTGTGTGTATGTATTAAGGATGTCGGTGCTTAATCGATAAACCGATTAAAATCATTCTACCATAACATTATTACCACTTAAATGTTATAAGTATCTTGCAATGCAGTCATATATTGCAAGGCCCCACATCATATTATCAGTGCCAAGGAAATCCCAAAAAAGTTAATTGACCAATAAAATGTATGATTATTATGATATTTTCTTGATTATTATTATTATGTTTTTAGTCTGTTTCTTCCCTGGATAAATTAAAAAGTTGAGCACGGATCTGGATGAAATTTTGCAGAGTGATTACATTTTGGTGCATGTCCGTAGCCTGTAAATAACATAATAGTCATACTTCATTATTATTAACGGGTGAACAATCCCCGTTCTCCATAGTGAGTTCACGCCGCGTGGCTGCGACTCCCGTGCCTACACCAAGCAACATAATCGTACTTAATCACCAACACCTACAGATAGATGGTTGGGAAGTTCCTTACCTGGTTAGTGCACGGGGTGGTCAATAAGACATTTCCATGTAAAAATTATAGTGATTGGTTAGGTCCAGAAGCGCCAGCTTCCTAACTATTACAAACATCTAGCGATGTGCGATGCGTGGTTTTGGCGCATCAGGCTACTACTCTACGAGCACTTGCATTGATAATGGCTTGCCACTGATACTCCTAGCACTAAAAGTACTATTTTTTTATATAACTACGGCACAGGTTTGCAATCTTTGAGTGCTTCTAGTTTGAATAACCTAATTTTGACATCCTTAGTCTGTAAGCCTGCCTTAAAACCTTGCAAAATTCAATGGGATATGGGCATGTGATGTCAAGGCGTGGTGGCGGCGCCCAGCCATAGACAACGTCACTGGTGCAACAGCCCTATTTAATGTCAGGCACGTTGATATCTTGAGATTTAAATTCCCATTCAAATTAAGAGCCTGAATGTTGTACAGCCTTCCTGTTTGCACATGCTGATGTAGGCAGCTACCAACCTGCATCTGCTTTACGAGGGGAACAGGAATTAAAGCAACACCATTGAGGGTGTGGACTTTGTACTTTCAATGGAAGGAAATGTGTTGAAGTTTGATAACAACAGTCTATCTTCCTTTCTATCTCTCCAGCTTTATTCCCTTTGTCGCTGTGTGCAGCTATGTTTGTCTCTTCGAATTCACGGATGGAAAATAGCTCTCCTGCTAAATCCAATGTAACCATCTTGTTATTGTTACCTGCGCCGGGGCGTAGCTGCGAAGCAGCTTATGTTTTTAGGCACGTTGGTTTGTCCCCTCGATAACTGAAAAAGTTGTGCACGGATCTGGATTCCATTTTTCAGAGTTGTTGGAAATTACAAAAGAAAGGAGTAATTAAATTTGGTGCATTTTTGTAGCCTATATAATCACGCGGGAAAATTGCGGCTAAGGCGATTCATCAGCTATTGCAATTTATCATTCAGCCATAACTCATTCAGTGCCAGCCATTTTCAAATTTGGTATGTGTTTTTTCAAGACCCATAGAAAATTAAGTTCTGTGTCCTTGTCAACAAAACATACCAAAGGAAACTTCAGACTCTCCTTTATCATCTGAAAAAGTTTCTACCCGTTCTCCCTTCATAGGCATTCAAATGGGGGCACTGCATCAAACCTTTTTTTATTTTATTTTTTTTTGCAATACTACTATTCACAAAAAACTTGATAACGCGTCTTTGGCACTGAATAAGTTGTATGAAAAAATATTACTGCGTTTGTCTGCTGTATGATAATTAACTGAAATTGCTGATACGAACAACCAAGGATATATATAGAGTAAATCCTTGCCCTGCAGTCATAGTTTGTGGTCTTCCATTGTAGTATTGTTACATGACTCTCTGTCTCTCTCTCGTTGTCTTCCACAGTGTTGTGTGCTGACCGAGTGGGCCAGATGACCAAGACTTACAGCGACATAGACGCCGTGACCCGGCTTCTTGAAGAGGTACACCCGCACAGAGACGCATACACATCAAAACACATGCACAACACATTCCTGTCAATAACGAGGCTCAGGGGTGGATGATGCTCACTCCGTAGCATAAACTGCAGAAGAGGTCGGTGGGTACTAGGGGATAGGGGTGCAACGATTAGTCGATTACTCCACGACTTATAAATTATGAATTAATCGACAACTTATGCAATAATCAATTAATCGCCAAGGAGTTGAATGATTGTTAGTGTTCACAGTTTTGCTGACAATTTGATATTACGCGGTGGCTGAGCAGGTAGAATGCGCGTCCCCCAGACCATAGGTTGAGCAGTGCCGTAGGTTCTTAAGGTTTTTAAATATATATTATTCAACATTGAATATAAAGAAAACCATGAAATGATTAGTGTATAAATTAATTGTGATGAGTTTGTGTTTTGAGTAATTCACTTAACTTAATTGTTGTACATTTGTTTGCTAACGTGAACCAAAATTGACAAAATTTCAAATTGACAAGATTAATTTGCACCACTGTGAATACTTTGGGACTTCTTAAAGGCAAAAATATGTAACCGATTAATCGACTAATCGCTTCAATAATTGGCAACAAATTGACTATTAAAATAATCGTTAGTTGCAGCCCTAGTGGGTACATTTCCAAATGAGCACAAGTGAGTTCCCAAATTTGGACCTCTGCAGATGTCTTGCAGTTAATTTCAACATTTCCTTCATGAATGTCTCATCTTGATTATTTCCTGCAATATGTGTTTGGGATACGACTGCAACTACCTCTGTGTTTTGTTTCTATTCCAAAATAAAATCTCTCAACACAGGTCCACCAACAAGCAGTATAAATTCTAAACATAAGAAACATTATTACATATGAACTGCTTGTTTTTTATCCACATGTTTACCTTTTTAATTCTAAATGTGGTAATATACCGTAACAGATCAGGGTCACGTTGTTGCCAGCTCATTGATACAAAAAGACATGGAATTTCACTTTGGGCATTGTCCGCACCCTGATACAGTAACAATATACAGATACAATAACACAACAAAGAAAAGCAGTAATGGCAATTCTACACATCATATCACTCATAAAATACTAGGTAGACATACATACATATATCATTTACAAAGATGAACATTTGATCACTCAGTGATCGTATGTCAGGTCCGTGCACTACCATTCACTGGGTGGGCTCGGAACCGGTTCAAGGAACGAAAACTGAAAAGAGCGGAATTTTACAGAATTTTATGAGGAGCAAAAACGGAAACTAAAAAAGATTTCTTCAACTGTTCTGGAACAGAAACAGAGCATTATGAAATCCACAAAACCGGTTCATCCCAGTTTCCGATTTAATCCTGTTACTATCTCTCTCAATAAATAATTGAAAACGGTACTTGCGCCCAAAAAAATAACTTTAAAAATTAAAAAAGGGAGGGCCGCAAAATGTCCAAATGTTTGAGACACCTGCTGTAGAACCTTTCACCTGTAACACTGTATCGGTTTTGGTTACTTTTCACTGGTACCGATAGAGCACCCATATGGCCATACCGGTGACCGATACATTGGTTGGACACTGCTTCTTACCTGTGTCGCCCTGGTGTGATGAACACAGAAAGAGCGAGATCTGGAGCTGGCGGCCCGTATCGGACAGTCTCTGCTGAAGAAAAACAAGGCTCTGAGCGACAAGAATAGCGTGTTGGAGGAGCAGGTCGAACACATCCGCGAGGAGGTAAGGCATTGCCAATCAGGATAATGGAGGCGTGACTATATCAGTTACATTTCAGTAACACCGACTGAAGGTCTCGGCTGCTTAAAAGCTAGATTAGATTCCAGTCCATCTTTCACTATATTTCTCTCCTTCTCTGATGCTGTGTTAGTAAAATATTAAAACCTCTGCTGTGATGTTTAAAGATCCACCAAATATCTTAAACTTGTATTCCAGGTCTCTCAGCTACGCCATGATCTATCTATGAAAGATGAGCTGCTACAGTTTTACACAAGCGTCGCTGAGGAGAGCGAGGGTGATTCCACCACTTCAACACCGTAAGTCCTGCTTCCCATTACAGTCTCAAGGCCCGCCTCCCATTATAGTGTTGAGGCTATGTCCCCCATTCTGTCTTTTGTCTGCACCTGTGTTTCATATTATCTTCCACTCGCTGTATCAGTTTCCCTTGTTCTGAACGTGGCAACAAAGCTAACGTAGAATGTCATGTCTTTGTGGGTCTATTTCTTTCTCACACTCACTGTTTTCACTCTCTCTCTGTCTCTCTTCACTGTCTCTCGCTTTTAACTGGCTCTATCGTCAATTTTCTCTATGCTCCTCTGTCTGTCTCTCAATTTCATTCTAGCCTGCCTCTCCTTATCTCTCTCTCTCTTAATCTTTTTATTCAGTGTGCGTCCCACCGAATCTACTGCGACCTCCATCCCCAGCTATCTTCCTCTGGACTCTCTGCATAAAAAACTCAAAGATTTGGAGGCGGAGAACCTTTCATTGCGCTCAGAGGTACAACGCACAATTACACACACACGCTGACATACTTATATGCACACACTCACACACACAAACACACAAGTTGTGCTTGTTTTAATATTATTGTCTGATTGTGATCAGAGTGATTGCAGTGGAAGGATGCTATCAATGTTCCAAAAATGGAGCGCTATAGTACACACACACACACACACTCCGGCGACACTCTCTACATTCACTGAATGTCACTGGCCTTGATCTATAGCAATTCATGAGGATCTGTGTGTCTATGGTGTTGGCACAAAGACTCAATTCATACTGAAACTTAATGGATTAAAGTAACATAATAAATATAAGTTGAAAATGGCGCAAACTGTGAAGAAGGTGGGGACAACAGATAAATGGCCTTTATGCCTGCGTGTGTTCCCATTGGGCATGCGCAGTCTTGTAGAATGCGTGATTGCCTGTCGGTCGGTTTCATGTGACGTGTTTATTTATTGAACACCTTGCGTGTCTTGGTCTGTGTGTGTGGTTGTGTGTGTCATGCAGGCCACTCACTTGGAGACTGAAACCATTTGCTATGAAGAGAAGGAACAGCAGCTGGTCAACGACTGCGTCAAAGAACTCCGTGAGTGTCTGTTAAAATAATTATTCGCCACGTAGACCTAAAAACACAGTTTTGTTTTGTTTTGATGTGAGACGTTAGTATAGTAAGTGCCTTTTTTTTTCATTTTATTAGCAGGGTTAGTGTGAAGTGGGATGAGAGCAGGGAAGCAGACCTGCAGCATACTTATGTCCTTGACGGCGCTGTGAGATTAGGTACAAGAGTGTATGGAGCTGGATGCAGTCTAACCGAGGGTGCCACAGAGCAATCATGTTGTCTCAAAGTACGCACTTTGAGTATTAAAGCTTAGACCATATACCAATGCATGGATTCACACTTCGTTCATCGGCTCCAGTTAGTTTAACACTTGAACAATACTACACAGACAAGAAGTAAAAAGGGATTATAAGAGACATAAAACAATGCAAACTGATAGACGAGTTTGGGTAGTTTCAGTAAAATTTTGTCTCTGACTAGGACTTCCAGTGCAAGTCACTTGGCTGTGTTCTGACTTATTTTCAAACTTATTACGAGTGCACACAGCCATCCCATTGATCCAGAGTAATATGTGACTACATCGGTGAGTGACTTGAAGTTGTTTTTCATCGGTGGATAATGGGTAACTCATCACATCAGAACGAGCTATAGTAAGAGGATTTTGAAATGGCATGTGCTTTGTGTGAAGTACGTATCAGAGGATGGGACAACATAGCAGTGTCTTATTTTTAACACGTAAACTTGTCTATATAGGTGAGGCGCTGATCCCCTGGGCCAGTTCACCAAAGCAGGACCACAGATGATGGGCAATTGTCAAACGGCACACCCTCCTTATGTACCGGATGTGTTTTGAAGTGGGCTAATTCTGAGAGGTTCCCTTTCATGAGGACCGATCTTCACCCCCCTACATGTAGATATGTAGGCATAAGACCTACCTATAAAATATTGCCAGGGTGCTCAAAATTGTACACACCGTGCACACAACAGTCCAGCTGCCTATGTCCCTGGTCATAGCTAATACTTGAGTCTTGTACAGGGGATGCCAACCTGCAGATGTCCAGTCTGGCTGAGGAACTAGCCAGGAAGTCTGACGACGCGTCTCGGCAGCAGGAGGAAATCACACACCTCCTCTCCCAGATCGTGGACCTGCAGAAGAAGGCCAAGCTGGTGAGTAGGGTCGGCCATCAACCACAATAGACATGCTACTGTATATTCAGGAGCTCCAAACTTCATTCATCCTCATTTTTCACTATCTCCACTGGTGCCAATTCATTGTTGTTCTGTTTAGGGTTGGTTGGTTGAGTCCTCATTTATAAGATAAGATAAGATACTTTATTTCATCACACATACATACATGTACAGTGAAATTCTTCCTCCACATTTAACCTATCCCTGAGGAGCGGTGGGCAGCCGTGGTGCAGCGCCCGGGGGCCGACTCCAGTTCTGAGCCAGTACCTTGGCCAGGGGCACCGACTGGAGCAGGTTAACTAGAACATGTTTTTGTAGATGTGGCCGCGCCATTAGTCCTTATTCACGGAACCAAATTTCCTGTACTTTCTTTCCTGTCAAAAATGACTTTCATTTTTAATTCACCGGGAATAGTTGGTCTAGTAGCTCATTAATAAAGCACACAAACATGTACAGTGATCTAGGGGGCATGCGGGGGCCGAGCAGGTAGCGAGCGCATCCCCCAGACCATAGGTCGAGCAGTGCCGCAGGATCAAATCCCCACGTCCGGCTTTTCTGAAATGTCTCCCCAGACTCTTCATCCTAGTGTCCGATTTAATCCTGTCACTATCTTTCTCAATGAAGAATGAAAAAAAAACATGTACTGTGATCCATCTGGTCTGCTGATCTATTTGAATGCTAAATGGCCACTATGTGCCTGCGTGCATGTGTGTATGTGTGTAGTTTGCCATAGAGAATGAAGAGCTATCCCAGCATCTCGGAGCAGCCAAAGATGCACAGCGCCAGCTTACTGCTGAGGTATGGAGACAAACCAGAAAAACACACTCCACGGCAATGTATTCATTTCTCATCTCTCACTATCTCTCGTTCTGGCTCACCTTGCTCCCAAAATACCCCCATGAGAAATAAAGAATATAAAGTTGTATCTTAGTAGAACAAGATTATCACCACTTTCATTTGATAGTCTTTTTTTGGCATGCAGATCAACAGATGTTGGTTCTGCAACGTACTTCCTTGCCGCACGAAGAAAGTTAAAAAATGATTAATGATTAATCAATTACTATTACTCTCTATTCATGTCGTCCTCTCTGCCTCAGCTACGCGAGCTGGAAGACAAGTACTCGGAGTGCACAGAGATGTTGCACGAGGCACAGGAGGAGCTGAAGAACCTACGGAACAAGACGCTGCCGCTCACCACTCCGCGTCGCTTCCACTCTCTGGGGCTGTTCCCCATGGTAAACATCACAGCTGCAGAATAAATCATTGTTCCACTAGTCCGTTCATGTTAAGGACTTGTTGCTCCATTTGAGACTTGAAAATGTTATAACTGCTTAATTCATTAGTTAATTAATCCCTTTTGGGATCAGTAAAATATTCTGATCTTGATTGTGTGTCCGCTGTCAAGGACTCGCTAGCTGCAGAGATCGAGGGGACGATGAGGAAGGAGCTTCAGATGGACGACCCTGATGTTGAAGAACAAAAGTATGTAATGGTTGATTTCATTTATCTTTTTTACTGTTCTTTATATGTCACCATAGTTGCTTGTTGTTGTTGTAGAGTTTGTCTTGATATAATTTAGGTTCATTGTGGATTGTGCAGGTCTTCCCTGTTTACGTGGTGACTGGAAAAATTGGAACCATGCTGAATTTGAACACCACTCTAATAAAGTGTTTCTAATGATATATATATAACAACAAGGAATACGAATAAGCGTAACAACAGTAACAGAATTTGTATATCTCTCTCATAAACTAAAATGAAGTTTCCGCAGCCGCAAAACATGGAATAGCGCTCACGCCAAAGCAAATTCTGGTACACATCAAGGCCAATCGTTATTTGCATATGGCCTTTAGTCTTATACTGCCTCGGATGCATACATTTGAAAACACAACTGATTCACACAATCCAAGTATTCCAATATGAACTTATTAGACGTATCACATAGAAATACCAACTCCTCAGAGTTTCACTGACGTCACTCGGATCGATAATGGCAACAATCAAAACTCTACAGTCATATATAGTGCTCCCAAGTAGAACTAATAAATATCTGCCTAGAGGGATTATTGTAAGGTTAAAGAAGCCACCAACGTAAAAGAACCCAAACAATGGTGCGACAATATCTACGAATGGTCAGAAGTCGACCTAGCGAGTCTAAACTGAACTATACTTTACCGGGACCTCTGAAAAAGGATCAAGGATGATGATGTACACATTTGCTACAAGCAGAAATTGTGAAATACAATGAATAAAGAACATTAAAATATGCATCTTTTCGTGCATCTGCAGGCTCCATCCTAAGCGGGTGTTCCAGACGGTGAAGAACCTCAACCTAATGCGTTCCCAGCGGTCGTCACTAGCCCCGTCGCCTCTGAACATCCCGGGATCCAACCAGACCTCCTGCCTCACCTCTAACCGCTCTAGTCGTGCGGCCACACCCCGCTGTGGCTCCCGGCTCGACAGCGAAACGGGCAGTGCGTTGACATTTGACAACAAATCCGACGGCATCCCGGAATGTTCCGACGATGGGTGAGTTGATCGACAAGATGTTATGCCAGAAGACCCCTCACATTTTCTTAGCGCAACGTCTACCATTCAAATGATGTACTGGCCTGAGCAATCATAGTAGGTCATTTTTAGATTTTGATAATCAATGCTGTATGTGAATACAGTTTTTCTATTGATTTATATCAATTCCCAGGTGGCAAACCTAAAAAAAGTCTACTCAACACCCAACATGGCGTGGCTGAGCAATAAGCATTAATAATGTTGCGTTGTCTCCACTTATTGCACGCGAGCATATGCATTGTTATCAGCCTCCCTTCCATGTTCACTTATGGCATATTGGAAGATTGGTTTTCACTCATGCGTTTTTCACCCATTCTCAAGTGTGTCAAGCATGAAGGTGTTGTTCGCCGTCCTTGGTATAAAATCCTGGTCTACGCATGCACTAAGCCCCTGATGATAAGCTTATAGACTTCATTTTGGGTACATTAGAAACATTTGCTGTGGCTCATGTATGGAAGATTCTAGAATCTTCCTGTAATATGTTAACGCTGGTACATTGAATGTGAATGCTGGGCAAAATATGTGTTTTTCTGCCTTCCCCCTCTGCCTGCCTTTCTCTCTTTCCCTCACTCTCTCTCCTCTTTCCAGGTCAGACGACTCCAACCGGCGACCCCCAGGATCTCCGGGCACCCCCGGGAGTCATGACCTGGAGGCGGCGCTGCATCGCCTCTCGTTGCGGCGCGACAATTACGCTCTTGAACGGCGATTCTTAGAAGAGGAGCGTGAACGAAAGATGGCCCACCTGGATGAGGAAGGCGACGAGAAAGGGAGCACGGGTTCAGGCACCCCCACCGAGAGCCTGCTGTCGTTGTACACCCAACCCTCGCTGGGCAGCGCCTGGTCTGGCTACTCCTTCACCGCCCGTTCATACCTACCTGAGAAGCTGCAGATCGTCAAGCCGCTGGAAGGTGATTATGTTGCCGGGCGTGGTGGGGGGCAAAGCTCTGTGGGTAATGGTCCGAGTCCGGATGCTGCTCCCCACGAGGGTGTCGGTACCCAGCCGCCTACAGCCGCCGTCATGCCCGAGACACAATCAGAGGCTGATCGCGAGCAACCATATCGGGAGCCACTGGGAATTCTGGGATCAAATAAACCAGTCCTGGATTCACGGGATTCTCCTGCTTTCCACAATCTGCAAATCCGTCAGCAGAGTGGTGCCAGTTGGCTGGTTCTCAGGGGCATGGACCCCCTCCCTGAGGAGGCCCCTCCCAGCGCTCCTTTATCGGTCCTCCAGAGGCTGCTGGATGTCCTGAACGAGCACGGGGGAGCTCTGGACCTGCAGCACTCTTTTTACTTCCAACACGCCCAGCCTCGCTGCTGGTTCCAGATTTGAACCATTTGTCATGTCTTATTTCTGCCATAATCCATTGACTATTTCATGTAGAGTTCATCGGGTCAGATATATACAGTAGGGCTGAGTGATTATTATTGTGAACAGTTTTTTGCTGACACCACCAACTATGAATTTACACAAAATTTGATATCACTTGATAATTTCTGAAAATCCAAAAAATGATTGAAATTATTCAACAGTATTGATAAATAAATATGAATATGAAGTAATCCATCAAAATATTAGCATGTAAATGAATTGTAATGAGTTTGTGTCAGAGTAATTAGCTTAATTTTACATTTGTTTGCCAACGTGAACCAAAATTGATTGCATTTCAAGTTCTCAACATTCATTCCTGTATCGCTGTGAATATGTGTTTTTAAAAGTTAAAAATGTCTAACCGATTAATCGACTAATTGTTCCAATAATCGGCAACTAATCGACTATTTAAATGACCATTAGTTGCAGCCCTAATGTACAGGCATTAACGTTTTCAGTGCCAATAACTTGTATAGATCTTGGGCGCTTGCAGCTGCAACATTTAGTGTACACAGGAATATTTGTGTTTGTTTTAATGGCACTTTAGCAGTGTTTCCCACCCTTCTGTTATCATTACAGCATGCACCTCTCACATCTGTTTTTTTGTTTTTCTTTTCACTGGTTATTACATACCGACACTGGTTTTGTTAATAATTCATAGTGATTAAAAGCAGACACGCACTAGGCTAGGCATCTCCGGACCCCCAACTGCCAATCACAGGCACAAGACGATCAGACTGCTCGCCCGCATGTGTCTCTGACTCCTATAGCCTCTCACAGTCAAATGTATTGATAAAGGACATGATAATAGGCACACCTCACTCTTAAAATTGAAATTGTAAAGTGTGTAAAACATTTATTATTTAATTTTTTTTTATCAATTCCAAAAAAAATCCATAATCAATGTGCAATTTTTCAATCATCATTTCATTCTTCTATCTTCAACAAACCCTTCCCATTCATGATGCACCATTTGGCACAAACTATCCCTGGATAGCGTCAGGAAGTGATGGGCCCACACGATGTAGCAGTTCAACTCAAATGATGGCACTGAAATCAAACTATGAATTCTATCAAATGATTCACATAATATAACTGCAGAAATATAATAGAAATGAACTATATTTAACTAAAGCAGTCAACTTGATGACTTTTAAAATGGAATCGTCCGTAATGTAACTAGGAAGAAACTGGCACTAGACTAGTCGTAAGCTTTTTTGCCCTTTTCAGCATGATATCAATAATAATAATAATATAGCTGACGACAAAGATAATGAATTCTTATACCAAAAATTGTTGTTTTTGTGACGATTCACATCTTTTCTGACTTATGTCTTACCCTTCTTTTCCCCCCACACTCTTGTTCCAAAATCTAACCCCTCCGTCTCCCCATCTACACTCATCTCCTCACTGTTTTGTCTTCCTAAGTTGGTCTTGTCTTTCTTATTAAAAGTGTTGTTTAACTCTCCCACTTCCATCTTTTTTTCCTTTCCTTTTACAAGTTTCCTTTTCCTACTGCATGAATGAACAGCAACCATATTCATATTTCTTGTATATACATAGTTGCTTGGTATCTCTGCAAAAACATGTTTTATCCGATAACTAAAATATTTGATGATAATAAATTAAAATACATTTTTAAAACTACACACATAGACAGATTGGATAGAGATGCAAGCATTGCTGCAGACCCCGTGGATGACATGCAGAAAAATTATGTTAATTAAATTTGGGTGGATTGCGGTTGCATCAATAATAAAAAAATCTGTTGTATTCCATAAAAGTCTGTGGATGGCAGGCAGGCTCCGTTTTGAAAATTGCTGAAAAGGTGTTTTTGTGGAAACGTGTTAATGGATAGCCGGTTGTATGCACAGTTGTGCAGATGCAGAAAATATCTGTGCATCTCTAACACACATGCATTCCTATTTTACCACACCTTCCATTTTTACGGTTGTCCTTTGTTAAAGAAGGCGTCCATGATTAATCAATTGAATCTCTGATACAGGGGATAAAAAATGTTGTTGGTGTCAACAAGGGTAATTGTGCCACATTGCACTTTATTTAAATGCTTTGATTTAAGTTCTAATGACTATGACTGTGAAGACGTACATGGTGATATATACAAGATTCAAATATTTATCGCAAGCCCAAGGATGAGTTCTGACTACTTGGTTCTAGGGCTGCAACTAATGATTATTGTTTGGCTATCTCCAATCATTGCTAACATTTCCATTTCAACGTATAACCTATTGGTTTTTCACACAAACGTATTTATCTTTTTACCCAAGTGAATGGGCAGGCAAAGACTGCATTGGGAACGACACATGTTCAACACGCATGTTTGATGGACCAAACAATTAAACTATTACCCCCCCTTTATCCTGAAGGTGAAACATGGTGGTCAATTCACCTCGTCATATA
>OMKY01209091.1:0-21077 GCA_900302395.1 Bregmaceros cantori | reverse complement strand
TAGAATAGCTCTATGTGGAATAGCTCTATGTAGAATAGCTCTATTTAGAATAGCTCTATGTAGAATAGCGCTATGTAGAATAGCTCTATGTAGAATAGCTTTACGTAGAATTGCTCTATGTAGAATAGCTCTATGTGGAATAGCTATATGTAGAATAGCGCTATGTAGAATAGCTCTATGTAGAATAGCGCTATGTAGAATAGCTCTATGTAGAATAGCTTTACGTAGAATAGCTCTATGTGGAATAGCTCTATGTAGAATAGCTCTGTAGAATAGCTCTACGTAGAATATCTCTATGTAGAATAGCACTATGTAGAATAGCTCTATGTAGAATAGCTCTATGTAGAATAGCTCTGTAGAATAGCTCTATGTAGAATAGCTATATGTAGAATAGCTCTATGTAGAATAGCTCTATGTAGAATAGCGCTATGTAGAATAGCTCAATGTAGAATAGCTCTATGTAGAATAGCTATATGTAGAATAGCTCTATGTAGAATAGCTCTATGTAGAATAGCGCTATGTAGAATAGCTCTATGTAGAATAGCTCTATGTAGAATAGCTCTATGTAGAATAGCTCTATGTAGAATAGCTCTATGTAGAATAGCGCTATGTAGAACAGCTCCATGTAGAATAGCTCTATGTAGAATAGCTCTATGTAGAATAGCTCTATGTAGAATAGCTCTATGAAGAATAGCTCTAAGTAGAATAGCACTATGTAGAATAGCTCTACGTAGAATAGCTCTATGTGGAATGGCTCTATGTAGAATAGCTCTATGTAGAATAGCTCTATGTCGGCTTGTGATGAAACACGTTCAAATGAATGTTTGATATATGTTAACATATAATATAAGTCTTGAATAAAGCCTTCTGTTCAAGAAACCAGATGTCATTGCTACTACGATGACAGTGGAATGATTTCATGAATTGAATTATCTGCTGAATATTACCAAAATCCAAGGTTTGTTTTAATACCAGCTCAAAAATGCACCATGTTGCTTGCATATCAATTATCGGTTTCCTCTCCGTAAAATTGCTTATTAAAATCTGGCCAAAATAATAGGGCTGCAACGATTAGTCGATTAAACGGTGACCAATCGATTACAAAATTAATTGACAACAAATCTAATCGATCATCAGAAAATAATTTTGTTGTTATTGTCAGCAGTTTTGAGCTGATGTTTCCCCCATTTATGCACACAAATTTGATATTCATTCATAATTTTATAAAATATGAAACATTAAATGGACATAACTGATTAATGAATTAAATATTACGGTATGAATGCCATGTAATACCTTTGTTGGCAGAGAATATAACTTAATCCTTGTACATTAGATGGTAAAAAAGAGCCAAATTTGACTAAATTTCAAGTTAACAGGATGCATTTCTCCTAATAGTTGCTTGCTGTGAGTATTTGGGGTATTTTATAAATCCAACCGATTAATCGACTAATCGTTTCAATAATCGGCAACTAATCGACTACTAAAATAATTGTTAGTTGCAGCCCTACAAAATAATCTACATTGCATCACAAGCACCACACTTGGCACCGATGTTGTTGCTATGGTGGACAGTGGAAAGTGATCACTTAAGACACATACAGTTCACACAGGGCCGTGACTAGAAAAATGAATGTAGACAGAGTGTGAATCCGACGAACGTTGACGACCAAAAGTGTCGGCGATGGATGTGATAATCGTCGGCGCATCCCGTTTTATCTTTCTCTTTCTCTGCCTCCGTCTCTCTCTGCCACCACACGCACGCACAGCGACCTGTCTGCATTTGCGTGTATGGATGTTTGATGTGCGTTAGGTGCGGGGTGTCCGATTCGCTCTGGCAGACTATCATTGAGTGTAGCGTGTGGTACATGAAGTGACAGTGTTTTACGCATACGCTATCTCGTAAAAAAATATTATTAATATACCATCTATGGTTTTACGTCACAACTAACAACTCAACTGAAACATTTTTGTATAAACTATTCATATTCAATCATGTTTATTCATATTATATCACCCCAAGCAAATGTAATAATAGTTATTATTATTACTATTAAATAACAATATACTGTGGAAGCTATTCAAATGTTGGGATCGTGTTCATGTATCAATACGTTGTGTACAATAAGTTTACCCCGTTTTCATTACATCTAAACATGCACGCGAATCCGGCAGATCAGCGCGTAACTCCCCTTCACACTTCCACCCGTCAGATAAACAATACAACACAATTCTGTGAATGGTGTTATGTGTGTGACTGAATGCCGGCAGACCAGCTCGCGGCACACAGAAAATCACCCGCGATGTACATCAGGGTGGATATGAAATGTAACATTCATTGCAACTTTGGATGTCCCCAAAGTTAACATTGTTGAATGTGTTGTGGGTTGAGATTTAGAGGCTCTCTGTAATTGTCCACAGAAAGTGGCTTCAAACTAGTAGCATACGGGTAAACTTCCGAAAGCATTCCATCGGTCCATCTTGTCGGAAAATCATGCGACCAATTGATCATAGGCAGGACCGCATCAACGCAGAAGCGCCAACTCGGAAAAAACGCATAGTCGTTTGTTGCAGCCCTAATGCTTAATGAGTTATGTTTGTTATGTTGGCTTACTTGGGTGAGTTTTCGGCAAGGTTATTTCAGTGACTGGAACATAAGAATGACTGACGATCATGGAGATTTGCAGATGGTCATAAATGGAAGGCCATGAATTGTTTTTGCGCTCTCACTCGGGTGGCGTGCCGACCAGCTGTAGCGTGGGCATGTTCTCCATGTAAACATGTGAGTTATGACTGTGCAGTGTCAGAATGGTGGCATAAACACAGACTCAGAATCATTCACATTTATTCTTACCAATCATTTAATAATATATTTAACTTTTTTGTGCCTATGGCTTAGTTAAACCTTTTTTTTTTTTTTTTAAAGGGCAATTTCCTTAAAAAAAAAAAGAAGACCATATTCTATCCAAAGGCATCAAAAACCGATGATGCAAGGGTGGCGTTCGTTGGAGATTTGGAAATAATTTTAAAATGTGTTTTAAATGTAGAGCTTGCGATTACTTGACTACAAAAAAAGGTTAAATGCCTCACCTCGAAAAATTGTTCAAACTCTCTTGGGATGCGACCTCAGCTACTGCTTCTGTTAATTATTTGATAACTATGTTTTTGTAATATAAAATTACTCAGCACAAACACCATTCTTACAATACATTTATAGTTTTTATCTTGTATTTGCAGCATTGCATGTTATCTTAGCAAAAACATCCGGTTGCTTGTTTAAATTATTAAATGACATTTTGGCAGAATGCTTGATTACTATAATATTCCAAAAATATACATATGTTAGTGGCCTCGACACCATCCCCATGTGATTCCCAACTCAAATGCAGTGTATTCAACTGCTGCAGTCCAGCAGTTTCTTTTGCAGCCTCCAATTAGCAGTCTTCAGGGATTTTATCTTGTTGGATTTTAATCTACCAGCTGCACAGCATGCGGCCACATGCGACTTACAAAACACACCGGAGGGGATTACCGCTCGCCTGGATTACTGTCAAACCCCCAAATTTCCAGGCATCACAACAACACTGACTCCTGAAGGCACCTGTCACAACAGCAGCCGCACACACTGTATGAACCACAATGAAAGGGCAATCCCTGTTTTTCTGGACATTTCACTATATTCTTTTTTTGTGAACATTTTTTTTTTATTTTTCATTTCATAGACCAATCACAGTTGCAAAGTCATTCACATTATAACCCCCAATCCCGCTCTTCCGTTATAGCAGCTGCAGCTCCTTTCCATAAATCCAGTGTATTTGCTGTCAAACTGTTAATCCGTGCCGTAGAGAGTTCCAACATGACAGCATCCAGGAAGTATTCCAGCCATGGTGGCAGTTTGTGTGGCGGCAGCCAACGTTTTACAATCAGTTTTTTTGCCACCGTTAATCCAGCGAGCCATATCTTCCGTTGTTTGGTGTTCAAGTCCACCGCAGACATTTCACTATATTCTTACTGTGTGTTGAAACACATTATGACCTTCCATGTCCAATTCTCTACAGGCATGCGTGTTGAATCAATGCACTTTTTTTTTTTATTTTTTACGTCATCCATCCATATTGAAATTGTATTTCCCGCAAGCTCCCCTCAAATACGCAACTAAGTCGCTACTGCATCGTGATATTGTTTCCGCTGGCTAGCTGGATGTGCTGCAACAAGCCCATGAGATGAACATGTTTTATATGACCTGTCTTGCTGTTTATGTCGAACAAAGTGGTCAGTGTGGCACAAACGGCGCAAGCAAACATAAAAAAGGAGTGGGAAGAACTAAACATGTATAAACTCCCACACCCCATACTCTAATAGTCTAAGCAATTTCTGCTGCAGCACTTAACATAGCCGAGACATGTCGCCCGTGAACGTCACAACTCCGCAGCTGCAGCTCATTGCTCCCAATCAATGTCCCTCCAAAAAAAGCTAGCGTTTTCCCTTGGGTGAACGCGGCCCCAAAGTCCTCATTCTCAGATTATACTTCTGCAACCGTACACATCAAATGTCGAGTCGGTCTGGCCGCGCACCAGTTTGGATGTTATGCTTCTGCAACATCGACACACAGCGACTGGCGACGCACAGCACTTTCCCACCGAAGCGCTAGTGGGACGAGTCGTCCAAACCCGTTTGTGAACGCAGGAGTGTGTGTATAGCAGTGCGTGTGGCTCTCTCTGTTTGTCCTTATTTGGAACACACACAATACACGTCTTTCTCTCAGTGTCAAAACATTCCGGCTCATGCATGGAGTCCAATATCACTTTTATCCATTATATTTGATTGCCGTTGCCCGGTTCACTTTTTAATAGAAATAAAACTCTTGTCGGGGGACGTCGGGATTGAAAGCGCGGGCGGGAGAGGCCGGGGAGCTCCCGGAGACTCGTCCCGCGGGATCGGGGACCCCTCACTGTTTCTCCCGCTCCGCTCCTCTGGGATGCGTCCCCCCAACAAGTTTTTATAAATAATACAAAGTGAACCGGGCCCGCCGCTTGCCAAAATCGGCAATAGCAGAAAAATAATTATATTCACTTGTAGTCGGGCGCGCCCGTTCCCCAAACAACAACACAGACAGCCGGAAAGGAGGAACGTTGCAGTTTCGATGCATTGCAGTAGATGGTCGGAGTGGAGAAATGCTGGAATCGGGGGTGCCCCCCGTTGAGTTCATGGGGACAGCCAAACCATTCTGATAGGAAGTCCTTCTATGTTGTGTTACATGAACCATATGCACAATCTCGCGGCATAAGTTATGGGCTGGTGACACAGGCCACAGATGCCACTAATGGGTTTGCAGCACAGGGTTTCTGCGTTTATGTCAACGGCAGTGTGCTAACCCCCTTAGGGTGCAGGTAAGGTGACACAGTGTAAATGAAATGTCATTCTGCGTTTGGTGACGTCAGCAAATGAAAGCAACAAAGGCAGGAGCCCAACTCGTCAAATTTACATGACACTGTTCATTGGATTCTATGCTTTGGGCAAGGCTTATCTCCTCGCCACGGTAGACTGTGTGGTAGTCCATTGATGTGTTGTCTCTGCAGACTATCAAAATAGCATTGCAGACTAAGCTGAACTTAATGATGAATGGTAGGTAATACTGCTTATCAACCATTTTTGCAACTATTTATTTTGATAAGTCATGCATCATGTCTACTTTTCATTTACTACTTTTCATTTACTATCAATTCATTTTCTATCAATTAATTGCCTAGTGAACGATTTAACAAATTGTTACCATAGACACCACGCCTGCCTAATCTATGGTGAATTATAATAATAATCATCATCATTATCATAATAATTATTATATAATAATAATAATATCTGGACAAAATATATAGTACTTTTCCTACCACTTAGTTGCCCTCAAAGCACTTTCCAGTGATCTCTCATTCATTCACCAATGACGGCATCTGCCATGCAAGGTACTTATGACGACCCATTTGGATACAAGCCACCAACTTTGCCTTCAACGTTCCGGTTGTTGGAATGGCTGCTCTAAGAACTGAGCTACAGCCATTCCAAACAAACATGTAGCCAGCCTCCGTCAATTTGCCACAATGGCGCAGAGATTTGTGGGTTTGCCTCCCCTACTGACCACATTGCACTAGGGGTGGACGATAATTTATCGCATCGCGATAAAATTCAAAAATCTCAACGATACAGCAGATTCGATAATTTCAATATGCGAACGTACGCTTGTTTACAACGCCGCTGTATGTACAGGTCCTCTGCAGAGCGCAGCCATGCGCCTGCAGCAGCTCAATCCTCACTCTAGCAACAACACGTTCCATTTTGTCCTCGTATTCAGTAAAAGTATTTTCCTTCGCATTTCGAGAGCCTTGCAAACGTGCACACAGTAAAAGGATGGGAAAAAATACATTTGAAACGGTGTCGTTTCTGCCCGTCTAACCACCTCCCCTCCGCGGGTGAGCATATCGCCAGGATGTATACGCCGGTCTACGCATGCAGTCGGCGACTCGGCGTGTCCTTAATTACAAATATTGTCCGAACTCATCCTTCGGTCGACTCTCTGCTGCTCTGAGCTCTTATCCCATGCACTCCGGAGTCTCAGAGCTTTCCCATATCTGCGCTGCACGGCGGAGTTCCGCGGTTACTGCTTGCGGGAGGCGGCGGCAGCAGCCCTGCCGTGCACAGCAGATATGTGTCCAAGTCCGGAGTGGATGGGATGAGAGCTTAAACTGTGTGTATGTCGGCTACAACTTGGGAGACGCCGTTGCTATCTGTTTTAGCAGTCATGGCAAACAACACCAGGGCGCAATGTCTCCTTCAGAAACGACTCAACGAATTGCCAACAATAATGCCAAACATAACGAAATCACATTAATACTGCGCTGATTCCTCAACTACATACAGTATAGTATCTATCATTTTAATTAAAAAACCCTGACCGAGAGGGGTGGATATTCTATTGATTGAAATTGATCATTGAAATACGTTGGACAGTCTGATCTGTCTGAGAGTTTTAAATATAAAGAATGGCGCCATTTATTAACATTAAAACTTTTGAATAATGCACAGATTTCCCTACTGTCCATGTGTGCAAATCATATTTAATTTGTTCAATTCATTCAATTTCAAATGAAACTTTATTGAACACACGTCTGAAGTTGGCGATGTACTTCACAAGTATGACTTTTTATTACAATATTATTGCAATTACATGCACAGTGAAAATTTGCCATTTATATGGGATGTCAAGACAATGATCCCTCCAATTGTCCTTTTCCCCTATATAAAAGCATCATTTCATATTGCTAACAATCTCAATAAAAATGACAGGAAGGATGATTTAAATGTACTTTTTATTCATATACTTTCCATGAGCCAGGTCTCTGATGAACCAAAGCAAAAAAAGCGAAAACACAATGACAAAAAAACGGCGTTTGCACTGAAAAAAGAAAAAATATATTGTGATAACATTTTCCAGCCCTACCTTGCACACATTAAATTTCCCCTTTTTCAACCCCCATAGCTTGCTAATCCTGCCAAATAAAAGTGAAAATGGCAGGCATGGGCCCATGTTTAAAAAGAATAGGTCAATTGTATTCCATAGTGGATATGTCCATTCGTTGAAATATCCAGGAAACGCAAAGAACACATTGAGTCGGGCATTGGTTCTGGCAGCGAACTGACTCATATTTATCACCTCTACACCATGGCTCTGTAAATGTAATGCATGATGCCTGCTCAAAACAGTCAAACATAAATGGCTGAAAATGGAACGCAGCATAATGCGATGGTATCAGGAACACGACAGCCTGGGCCGCCGGGGCACCACAAACCCTTACGTTGTGTGACACGAGCCCTGGCGCTGCCCTCTGTGAGATTTATTAGCCATTAGCCACAGTGGGTCAAAGGACAGGCAGGCATTCACACAACACCCATCATACTGACTCATTCACACAACACCCATCATACTGACTCATTCAGACAACACATATCATGGCAGACACAGCCAGAGCTGCTCTGTTTAATGCATCTGTGAGCTATGTTGGTACTAGTGAGAAAAAAACACGTAATCTCGAATTACAAAGACATAGTTACTGCAGTCCCTTATAACAACATTTGAAAATATATAATATTATATAGACCAGCTTCAAGTTTGCATATTGATGTGCTGTAAGCATAATATGATATAAGTTTTGGTAGGAATCAGAGATGTGACCAAGTCCCTCTTTCAAGTCTCCAGTCTCAAGTCCTTCTTGGGCAACTCAAGTCAAGTCCCAAGTCAACTCCAAATCAAGTCATCATAACATGCTGTAATTTTAGCTCCAGAATCTGATTTTAATAAAGCAAGCAATAGTTTTGCTTTTATAATGGCATTGATTGACTTTTTTTTTGCTACTTTATTAAAATCAGATTCTGGATACAGCATGTTATGATGACTTGATTTGGAGTTGACTTGGACTTGACTTGACTTGCCCAAGAAGGACTTGACCAAACAAAAACACTTGGCGTTTGCCATGTCGGAGGCAAAACTCAACATCCATTGTGTGGATGGTTTGGTTTCCGTCAAAGTGAACCGGCGCAAATACTTCAAAACCGGCAGAGCGAACGTCACGCTGCGAGTCCTCTGCGGTGCTGCTGCTGCTGCGGGTCTCTGCAGCGTATTGAATGTCTGTGTTCACCGCGTTACCGAGCGAGTCTGCAGCGCTGCCGCTCCGCCGAACGGAGGAAGCTGAAGTTGGCTCCACATTCGCCCAACTCCACAACTTCAGCTTCCTCCGCTTCGGGGCGAACACAGACGCACAACACGTTGCAGAGACGACAGCCCGCGGGAACGCTACCAGCAGCGGGTCGATAGCGTGTGTCTGACCGACACAAGCAGCGAGTCCTCGGGTGTTATAATGCTACCAGCAGCGGGTCTACAGCGTGTGTCTGCCCGACACAAGCAGCGAGTCCTCGGGTGTTAGAACGCTAGTTTCAGTGTGAATCGCGGTTTTCCCGATCCATTAAAAATGACGGATCGTGACTGCTTCAGATCGTATGACGGGTTTGAATCGTCAGATCGAACACCCCTAACCCAAGAGTAGAGGACATCTCCATGATCCTCAAAGCTGTGCTGAATACTAGGGATTTTAACATCTAGTCCTATTAAGAAGTCTGAATGCACTTTTATAAATTATTTCAAAAACTGCACTAATGGGGAAGAGAAGTTTGGCAACAAATGTTTAGTGTGTCTGTGTGTTGGTTGCATATAGCTTGGGTGATCGGCATTATCGGACCTGTTATACTCGGTTTGCATACATTTGTGTTTAAAAAAAAAAATGTCCAGAGGGTCCGCGTTGGCCGAGTGGTTATGAACACTGCACCTAAAGCGACCCCATTCATGTTAGTGGCGCTGTGTCTACCGCAGTGTCGTGAGTTCGACTACGCTCGTCGACTTGTCTGCAATGTCTACCCCCGATCTCTTCAACCCAGTTTCCGACTAATCCTATCCAATAAAGATGGAAAAAAGGCGCTGACGCCGGAGAAAATAACTTTTAAAAAAGAAAAAGTCTCTATTGAACCATTTATTTGAAATAATAATTCAATGACGGCTGTTTTCCCAGCCTTCCATCATTGGTGTCTCTCACTGTCTTCCTGAATAAAAATGTGTATTTTCTTTTTCAGCATAGCATGTCCATCGATTCCAGAAATTCGGCCATCTTCCCCAACAGAGGAGCCTTGCTCAGGATCAACCAGGTGTGTATGCAAGTGTCCACCCCTAGGTGGCACCACATGTGGTCAAATAAACTCCTTCCTCGGGCTAGGGGTAACTAACGGTATCCAGCCATACAGGAATTTCAATGAATCTTTTGCCTTCCATCACCTTAATATGATGTACAGTATGTACAGAAACTACGATAAATCCGTCATAAGCAATTAATCAGATCCGTTTTATATTCTATCCTCTAAATATGAGCTGCTACCCTCTGGGAGACGCTATAGAACATGGGGCTGAAAGAGCAATAGGCTCGGGCTCTGCTTTGTGCCAACTTCCATATGTCTCTTAAATAATGGTCACTGCTGATTAGGGGATTTTTTACTCTTTTGTTTGCGCAATACTGTTTTCTGGAAAGCTTTTTTTTTTATTGTTGACAACTCTGTGATGTGATACAGTGCACATTGTCCAAGACACATTTCTTCTAATGTAGTATATTTCTCCCACTTCCATGGAAGTATTATAGAGACATTACTTAAAGTATTGGCTTCGTGCTCACTGTTTGAAGCTGCTGTGACTTTATTGATGGGATGTGCAGGAACTGGCAGGTTACACTGGTGGAGATGCTAGCTTCCTCAAGGAAGACTTTGAACTTCAACTCAACAAGCACCTGTTCCTGGACTCGGTAAGACATCCATATAATTATTTTACAAAGATGACACAAGATTATGGGGATTCTGATATGGGGATATTTTTTTCATTTAAATTCTATTTTATTCTTCATTGATCTTATAATGATATGTCTCATCACAAGGCTATCGTGTATTGCAATCAGGGTTTGAACATGAAATTATTTTGAAAACGTTCTGTTACAAACGGTTCAGACAGGCCTATGTTTAACGTTTTCGTTCTAGGAACCGTTCCGCCATGAAAATATTAGTCCTGAACCGGTTCAGAACGCAAACATGTTGTTTGTTCTCAAAGTTCCTCATTGTGCAATGTTACGTTTTAGTTCTTGTTCATAGAAACATATATTTGGTGGACTTTCAAACTTCATTGCTGTATTAACTTGAATATAACGTGAAAATCGGGTGTAAAACACCATTACATTCACTTCGTCTGTCCACAAGATAGAGCCCCAGATGCATGGGGCTTGATGGCTGACAGTGAAAGCGGACCGAAATAGTCTCCCAGACATAGGATATGTTAAAATATATAGAGAACGGAAAAAAAAGTTTTTAACCGGTCTTGTGGATTTCATGATGTTCCGTTTCTCTTCCAGAATCTGTATAAATTATATCTGAACTTAACATATGCACAATATAAGGAACTTTTAGAACGAATGAAGTTTTTGTTTCGAACCGGTTCAGGACTGATATTTTGGTGGCGGAACGGTTCAGTCATGGTTATTACTAATGGACTATTAAAGTAATGGTTATTACTAATGGACTATTAAAGTAATGGTTATTTGCAGCCTACTGACCTGGTCTCTCCCCAGGTACTCTCTGCCTCTCTGTGGGGAGGAATGCTGTATCCTCTGGGACAACCATCCTGCATCGCTGACAGGTGAGCTCTGATGGCTGTAGCTCTGGTGGTAAAGCAGGGGGGATGATGGCTGTAGCTCTGGTGGTAAAACAGGGTGGTTCCAGTCTTGGCTCTTGACTTTCTACATCCCAGTCTCGTTGGGCAAAGCACTGAACTAAAATCCCAGACACATTCAAATATTTTTCACTCAAAATATATTTTCTTAATTGTGGTTAATGAAATTAAACTTTTTGTTTTATAAATATAAAATGTTATGAATCTAAATACATACATAAATATCAAATTTTATAATTACAACACAACTTGCCAAAACTACAGGGACTCGTTGTGTTGCTGTACTACATCAGTTTCTATAACATTGATGTGCTGCAATTATCCTAGAAGATATTTCAAATCCGATTTTACGGGTTAGGTATTTTAAATGTCTGATTTATTTATTTCCTTTTATTTTTTCACAACGCTAATTCAAAGTTATAGTGCAAGTTATATGAATCCATGATGGCAGAAGTCAACAGAAGTCGCCTGATTTGAAGAATTGTTGTTCTTTGAGGTTTGCTTGTCCCCTGTCGTTAGGTTCTACCTGGGGGGGCCCACGAGTGTGAGAGGATTCGGGATGTACAGCATCGGACCACAGAGTGAAGGTGAGATCAGTTCTTTTCATTATCATGTTCAAAGTTCAAAGTTTGTTAGCGATTTCTAGTCTGTCGAGCCGCAACCAACGAATCGTCCACGCGTTGGTCCGGTGGGTCTGGACCAACCAGGAAGACAAATTATAGACAGTCGCCGGAATTCGAGCGGTCTAATCAGCGCCTCGTTAAGGCGGGCCTTGTTCGAATCGAGATGTGGGCCTCCACGCCACGTGTCACACCTACTGCGCTGTGATTTGATAACTTCATTTGATTGACAGTTTTTTCGAGCCTGGTTAATCCAGACTTAAGTGATCGTTCTAGTTGTCTGTAGTGATTTAATTGTTTTGCGTCCATAGAAAACGGTGACATAGTAATGTGCTTTCCAGGTGACTACCTTGGTGTAGACCATGTAATTAGGAGTTAAATGCTCTCCAGGTTAGTACCTTGGTGTAGACCATGTAATAAGTATGAGTTAAATGCTCTACAGGTGACTACCTTGGTGGAGAAGCGTACTGGGCCGGTGGTCTCCACCTCTACACTCCGCTCCCCTTCCGTCCCGGCCAGGGCGGCTTTGGAGACCTGTTCAGGACACACTTCTTCCTCAACGCTGGCAACCTGTGCAACCTCAACTACGGTGAGAACATGCAAGTGTAAGAACCTACATGTATGGTCAGAGCATACGAACATAGCATTGAGTCAAAGATCTTCTCCAGCCAACACAGCGTAGGCACAGTCCTTTTTTGGGCATGCATAAAAATATGGAATTGAAAGGTAATATCACAATGTCGGGCAAAGACTTTGGTTTCATCCTCTCAAATATAGTCCTGCACGGGCACCACCGTGTTGTAGAAATTTCATCTTGCAGGGGCGATGATGGTCCACCTGGTGATGTGGAAGATTCTGTGGGGCATGGGGAAAATATTGAGTAGATGCAAATTTATCATCAGTTATTACAGTAAGTGTGGATACTACCAGATTTGATTTCAGATGTCTGCCTCTGTCCTCAAAACTAAGTGCAGCTTTGATTGTGAATTTTATAATACTTTGATATTGTTGTCTCCCGTACCAGCTCTTGAACAAAAACAACACATTTATATTATACAAATGATATTGAATTGGTACTGTAAAAGTAATTAAGATATTAGTTAAACTACAGGTAAATTAAGTGAGTTCAATAAACATTCACAAATATATTTGGGTCCCAATGGTTCTCACGCAGTCCTGGGTCTGAGATTAATGTACAAGGATATTGGTATGGTATGGTATGGTTTATTTCATTTCATCCCCGAAGGGAAACATATTTTGCCACCAGAGCAAGCGAGCAGACCAGTTAACAATAGACAAAACAACAACACAACAACAACACAGTGCGTCAGCCATACACAAAACTACAGAAGCACCTTGTGCATGCAGAAAAGAAAACGGAAGCGTCAATAAAAAAGGAAAGGAGAAATCGAAAGAAAAATCAAGGGCAGAAATATTCGTTGTAATATTTGACAGCAGCCGGCACAAAAGACCTCCTGAACCTCTCCGTAGAGCACCGTGGTAAAATAAGCCTATGGCTGAAAGAGCTTTGGATATTAAAGGTGTTTCTCCATGATCTATCTCTGTGTCCAGGTGAGGGTCCCCAGGCCCACCTCCAGAAGCTTGCCGAGTGCATCCGCTGGTCGTACGGAGCGGGTGTGGTCCTGAAGCTGGGCAACATTGCGCGGCTGGAGCTCAACTACTGCGTGCCCATGGGAGTCCAGAGTGGAGACAGGCACGTAGTCACCGAGGGATCAGAGATATTTCCATGTTGCAACCTTGTTAATGGAACGTGTTTACATCCAAAAAAAATAAAAGAATGACAATTACTATCAAGTTAACTTAAAAATACAATTTATCTCTGGAACTTGGAGACTGAGACTGATCGGTGCAGGTTTCAGAAAAGCTGCGATTTCTCCTCTTCAACGTCAAACTAGGTGATTTTTGCAGACACCTGCCTTGGTTTAGCGCAAGATTGCGAGGTGATGGAGAAACTAGAGACACACGGTTTTCGGCGACTTACAGATTAAAGGCTGGCCTTTCCAACGAGCCATTGCATGTTTCAGTTGTTCTGTCAGATAATAACAGATGTCAAAAATGGTCAAAATGTCTGGGAGTTTTGGGCATGATTCCAAAAACGGCTGGTATTCAATGAGTTAACTAACAAGTAAACTAGTAAATGCATACGTAGGTAACGAGCAACGCACTGTCAAAAGCGAAGATTGGAAGCATGCAATCTGATGTATACAACTTACAACACAACATTGTTTTGTTTTTTATGTTTTTTCCAGCCCATTCAGGCTGTTTTTTTCCAAGCTTTATTCATTAGGGTTAGTGGAAACAGGTGAAGATGGGGGGCAGACATGCGGGAAATACGTCGGTGGCGAGATTCGAACCACCATTAAGGCATATGCATGCTTTCCAGCGCTCTGCCTAACCAACTGAGCTACTGGGCAGCACCAATGACACAACATTGTTAGTGGTTCACAGCCTGCTTGCAACATAACGGGTATGTGTCTGACTCTGAGATTAATTTTAAATTTTAACACATTTTCTTTCAGGATCTGCGACGGAGTTCAGTTCGGCGCTGGGATTCGCTTCCTGTGAAAAGGTCGGTGGCCCACTGAGATTGCCTTTCCTCCAGCACACCTAGCGGCCCATCAACCCCCGGAGACCTTGAAGGCAGCGGGAACAGGCCGACCCTGCAGCCCCCTTTAGCGCCACCAATAGCGTCCCCCATTTGCAACGGATCATTTTCAAACACCTCAAATCCCCCAAACGTCTAACTTATTGTACGCCACGCCAAGTCCATGGATCTAAAATGATTGCACGAATCATATGAAAGAGGAAATACCCGTCTGTCTGTGTGTGTGTGTGTGTTTGTGTGTGTCTGTCGCATGCGTGTGCATTGTGTGTGTGTGTCTGTCGCATTGTTGTCGCCCAAGTTTGAAAATCTGCACACTAGTAGTTCAATAAATTGTGTTTTCCTATGTACCACGCGTCCTTCTGTTATCCTGTCATTGATTGGTTATTGTTTAATATATTACCTTATACTGTGTCGAACAAAACATTTTTCATGATGGCTATTGTTAAAGTATTTCCTTTTGTTAATTATCAATAAACTATTATTATTATTATTATTATTAAAGTATTTAGGTATGAAAGTAATTAGGTAATTACTAGTAATTAGGTATAAACGTCCCTTGTTATTTAACATAGGGTTATGATAATACAAAGCTTTGGGAATATAGTATATAGTACATCATTTGGAATTGATTTTATGAAAGTTGCATTTGAAAGTAATTTCAAACAAAACCCTAAGCTAATGTTCCGACCGATCTGTGTGCCTGTACACCAAATAATTAACATCATACTCTTATCATACCATCAAGTTTAACCTTGATGAATGAATAATTAGTATTTAAGTTATAACGGCTCTTTTTAATTGGTCATTTATTTAAAAATGCATCTTTTCAGGCACAATAGTTTCTATTATGTAGGGTGGATTGTCCTAATGTGGGCCACTGCCTAATGGGGGATCACCTAAGCTCCAGTGTCTCTGGCTCCTCCCTAAACTAATGAATGTCAGTGAAACTATGGTAAAAGCAAACTATGGTAATGTGTCTAACATTAAGTTCAACTGTTCAACACTACATTTTACTGTCCCATATTAGGGCCGTCCACCCTATTATGGTCACTACTATCACCCAACGTGTGTAACCTAAGGGATAGTGTTTTTAAAACACTGTTCCTAGAACACCACTACATGCCGACTGTCCAGTGTGACCGTGCGTGTCAACTTGAACCTTTGTCCCTGCGGGGTCTGCATACACTGGACAGGAGTGGATCTCTCCAGAGTTACCTGACCGCTAGCTGGTAGACTGAAGCTAGCGTGAGAGAGAGACAGAGAGAGACTTCAAGTGAAGTTTACGTGAATGATGTCACAATGGACTGCAGTGAAACTCATTGCACACTGTCACTCTACTTTTCCAAAGTAGGGTGGATTGCCCTAATCACTAATGTGGGCCATTTTTTACAACTTCCTGATGTGGGACAGTTGCCTAATGTAGTGTTGAACTTAATGTTAGACACATTACCATAGTTTGCGTTTACCATAGTTTCACCGACATTCATTAGTTTAGGGAGGAGCCAGAGACACTGGAGCTTAGGTGTCCCACATTAGGTAATGGGCCAAATTAGGGAAATCCACCTCATTGTTTTTTTTCCTCATTATTAATATTACATTCTATATCAATTATTTGAAAGGGTGGTGGGTCTGTAACACCCCAACCCCTCTACACCACTTTTCTTCCCTGTAGTTCCACCAGCTGTAGGCGTTCTCATAATAGAACTAATTTACAGAAAGGTGGCTTTAGAACAGCATGTGTTTTAGAAGGAAATCATATCTCTCATTGTCTGGTCTCTCCCTGGTAAGGTTGGTCTGGAGTGTTCATTAATTATACCAGTTTTATTTCGTTCTGTCCCAGAGGTATCTGCTGCTCCGTGGGACCATTATGTTTCCAGTTATGAGTTCCACCAATAAATTGGAAGTTAATTTTCTTCCTGTCAGCTCAAACACCGCATGGTGTCAAGGAAGGCGCAGGGCAGCAGAGACTGGCGGAGCAGGGGACTCCTATGGGACAGAACGCGCAGTGTTTCAACCAAAACTTTGAGGAATGAAACAAAACCGGTTTTAACTGGTTTCCATTATTTTTAAATATGTGATTCTGTTCCAGAACATTAAAAATGACGTTCTCAGTTTTGTTTCTGTTCCCTGGAAAATAGAAAGAGATAGAATTGTCACGCCTGGGCCCACCCTGTACATCCAGGTAGGATACACTTTAAATAATGTGTTTAGAATAACAAATTCTGGGTATGGTGAGAATGTCAACATATCATAATGGACATGAACATAACACAGGTATGCCACGTGTTTAATAAAAACGAAATTAAAAGCTTCCCAGGTTATGATGAGGTGTTGGAGTGAGCGCCCCATTACCAATGGGCAGTAACGCATTACATTTACTCTTTTGCAATTCTTTTTGGTACTTTTTTTACTTTTGGAGTACATTTTTCACAAGTTACTTTCTACGTTTACTCGAGTAAATTTGAGATGAAAAAAACGTTTTACTGAGATGTCAGCAATTTACTACTCATTAGATTATCTTGGCCTTTAGCGACACACTTTTTCTATTGCTTGCGTAACTATTTGGATGACTACGCTTTACTTTTACCTGAGTAATATTTTGCTGAGTAACAATAACAACACTTTTAACAATACTTTTTAAAGTAACAATACTTTAGTAATTCATTACTTTAAGTCATTTTTATGGCTACTCTGCAGTCTGCCCATATCTGCCCCTGACCAAGGTGGTGCCGGTCTCGCAAAGGGAACCCCCCGGAACGGCGCGTTTAATTCTAGTTCTTGACGCTGTTCACGCCATGTATATGAATCTGTTTTTATGCGTTGACGCAACGCTTACTTTCAACACCCGCAGACGCGTTGAATGTGCACACCGCGTCACACCCATCACGGAGACCGAGGGAGGGGCGGGACGGGAGGCTGCTACGTAAAGCCCGGGTCGCTGTCACTGGGCTGCTGTGTGTGTCTGTGTGTGTCCGGCTGTCAGGTGTGTTGTGAGGGGGAGAAGCAGCACGCGCCATCCTCGGACACCGTTGGGAGGGTCGTCATCACTGGATTTAATTATTAAAAAATAATTATAAAGCAGCCATCATGCTGTGGACCGCCAGTAACGTGGCAAGGAAATTCTCCACCAGCTCGGTGAGTACGTGGATCGTGGATCAGCGTGGACTTAGATTTAGTGTGTACCGTCTGTGACACGTGTGACTAACGTGATGATGTTTATGAAATGTAAAAATACCAACACACCGTCCGATTGTGTAGTTGTGGTTCTCCGCGTTATGTTGTTGACGTTTGTGTTTTTGTTAAAGCGCTGGGGCGAATTACGAGTCCATGCACACTCGTGTGGCCGCTACACCGTGTACTGTACACATCGTCTGCATGCTGCTGCTGGGAGCGTGCGTTGCGTGGCGTGGAATACGTTCCACTTCCCCACCAAAGAGACGACATGTACCCCCCCCCCCCTCATGCACGCGATCTACGGGTGACACCGGCCACCGATTGCGTCCGGGCCGCCGGGGTGCCACGTCCACCCTCGGTGCACCAGCAGGGTTCGGTTCTTCCATGCCGCCGCCGCCGCTGCCCCCCCCCTCCTCCACTCGCAACCGTTGCATCATCCCAACCATACTGCTGCAGGCTTGTAGATCCACTGGACCGGGATAGAAACGCTTTATTTCATTTAATGTATTCATTGATTTTATCATTCTAGCTGCAGCAATTGATGCACTCAGAACAATCTATTGGTATTGTCTGGGAATTAACCACACAGTATTTAGGGTTCTTGCACATTGACGGAATAAATCAGAGGCGTTAATAAGAAAATAGTATGAATGAGTGTGGGATTACTTGGTGTATGCAGTCTGCAAATACAATGCCATGGGACATCTTCTGCAAAGAAGCGAGGGGAAGAAATATTTCGTTATATGAAAGAAAGGGCAACATGTGCCTTGCATGGGATCCAGTGAATATATATACTGTATGAACTGCATCTTGAGTGTAGTCAAAACACTGTTTTCGCGCGTGTTTGAGTTGCAAGGTGGTAGCCATGAAGACAGCTGTGGTTTATCTCGCATTCGTTATCTTGGCCGTTTTCTTCAAATGAGGTAGTGGTCTGTTTTATCTTTATGTCATTCTGTCTGCCCTACTCCCCATTTCCTTGTGTTTTCTGGGGGGCTTTTTTGCTGCCTATTTGGTAGAAGACAATAAACTGTGAAAATACTGTAATAATAAATAATAGTACATTAACTTATATTAAATAAATACTATTTTGAAATGTACATTTTCTGAACATCGCACGAATATTTCACTGAAACACTCGCATAATCCCAAGAAGGAGCGAGCGTGTACGTTTCGTCGTGCGTGTCGGTGGCGGCGTGCGTGTGTTTGTGCGTGCGCACGTGCGTGTCCGCGCACTCCGCAGCCACGCGACGTCCCTCCGCTCGCTCCACGTGCTTGTTGCGCCTCATTGCCTTCTGGTCTCTGATTGGTCAGCCTGGATTTCCCGGCAGCCAATCGGGGCCGCTGTCACTCGCGACGCCATGCGTGCAGAATGATGGGCGGCACCGCTCATTTGGATGATTCTCGTCGATACGATTCTCGTTTGACATGTTATTCATTTCCACTTTTTTAAATGCAGTTTGTGCATATTCTGCACCATGTATATTGAGTAGTGATTATAATAATAAAATCGTTATATATTGGTCCATACTACTATGGACTAATATTTAATACTACTTTATTTATCTAAAATGTTTGCTAATATAATCTAATTTCTGATAAGGCAATGCATCAAGTACACGCAGTATCTTAGGACACTTAAATACATGTGATGGCCTTAGTATATTCTGGAGTAAAATAATTTAGATCACGAACAAACTAGTCTGCCACTAGTCACCAATAGTCTAAATCATATGAGTGGTTTGCGAACGGCACATCATGTGCAGTATATTATTTGTTTTCCTGCTAATTCTTGGAAGCACCAGAAGCTTTCTAGGAGTGGAGTTCATTTATAGGGGTTTAAAGAAGTAATTAGACCTGATTTAATTATACATGGTACAAATTATCCATTCATTTCAGTTGTAGTGTTGTTGACATTAATACTACATTACCATTTATTTTGTTAATGTGTGACCAGAAATAGTAACATATCCTTTGAGAATGGCAACAGGTGGTAACACATTTGTATTTGTTACGTTTAAATATTTTTTTAATGCAGAACTTCAAACTACAGTGTCCATTTCTTGGCATAGAAATGATTGACAATACGATAATTACGTTATTGAACGTCACTTCCGGTGTCATTTACTTGCCGTGTATTTGGCTATTTTTCAACAACAAATTTTTTGGCTGTATTTCATCAATATTGTAATGACTGTCGTCTGCCGCTGGGGGCGCCCTGCGGGGGCTATATAACCGAGGGGCTCCCGCCCCTCGTCCTCTTGCTTCCTGCCGCCCACCTGCTAGCACCTGCTCTCCGGTGTGCGAGTGCCTGTTGAGATTAGCTACTAGTAACCTTCAATAAACCTACTGCTGATCTTCCACCTGCTGCTGTCATTCACTACATTGGTGTCAGAAGTGCTTCAAACTCTTGTCTCCGCCGTCTGGTATGGACTGGAGATTCAAGCTGGAGCCGTCCTACGAGGGACCGCTTGGTGGTGTATGGCAGCGCGGGCAACCTGCTCCGTGGATGCAGCCTCTGGGCCACGCTGTGTCGGCAGGTGCACCTTGCGGAGGAAGAGGAGCCGGTTACATCATGGATGGGTTCCCGGTGAAACCCGCCAAGACGTCACCGCGTGATGCGGGCACGGCGGCCTCACCACAGTCGTCGGGGGGGACAGACTACCTGTGCCAGGTGCCTGGTTCCAGGATGCCACGATACGACGGGACGTCGGGATGGCGCTCATTCCTGATGCAATTTGAGATGGCCGCGTCAGTGGCCAGGTGGGGAGAAGGGGTGAAGGCACTGTCACTCATTTTGTGTCTTCATGGTGACGCACTAAAGTTAATCGGCCAGTGCGCAGATCAACGTGATTACGCCAGCCTGGTGAGGACCCTCTCGAGGCGGTTCGACGATGACGAGGCGCCCTACAGGCAGAGTTTAGCCTGCGCAGGAGGCGACCCGCCGAGCCGCTGCGTGCTTTGGCGGCCGATGTGGAGAGATTGGCCCGCCGCATGTTTGGTGATTTCACCCGTGACATGGTGTCCCGTGTGGCAAGGTACAAATTCCTGGATGCGCTCAGTCCAGACGATCTGCGTGAATACACGGTTCTGCGGCATCCAGAGACGATCGACGACGCATTGAAGCTCGCCCGGGAAACGGAGGTGCTGCGGGCGTCCTTTGGGACAAATGCGGCGCCCGCGATGCTGCCCCCAGAGAGACACAACGCGCTGCCCCAGAGACGGGGAGTGGAAGCCGCGGCAACTTCGCCTTAGAGAGCTGCATCGAGCGCCTGGAGAAGCTCATCACTGCCGGGCAACGACGCAGACCGCGCACAATATTTATACAAAAAGGTTAACGAAGCAAGGAGAGTGA
>OMKY01209089.1:7467-19087 GCA_900302395.1 Bregmaceros cantori | reverse complement strand
ACTTCCTCCCTCTTTCTTTCTCTTTCTCTCTTCCTTCATCCCTCTTTCTTTCCCTTTCTTTCTTTCTTTCTTCCTCCCTCCCTCTTTCTTTCTCTTTCTCTCTTACTTCCTCCCTCTTTCTTTGTCTTTCTCTCTTCCTTCCTCCCTCTTTCTTTGTCTTTTTCTCTTCCTTCCTTCCTCCTGATGGCACAAATTTTGACTTCATCTATGACAGTTCTGTTCATCACAGACGTCCCAAAATCACACACATTATGCATCAAAGTGTCTAGTTTTGAAATATATTATAAAACGAAAAAACGTAATATTACGTTTTGGGGGTCAACGCATGGGGAGTGAAAACGTATTTTTTACGTGACTTGGAAGTCAATGAGTTAACATATACATCTGAGTGGAGTACCAGGGGAATGTAGATGACAGAACAGGATGGGATGGACGGATCGAGGTGCTCCAGTTCTCTCCTGGCCACCTCCGTTAGAAACTGTGGTAGTCCTGTCATTTGCCTCTTCTCTGGGGAGAGGTGTTCCTCGTCAAGGCATCGTCAAACTATTTCTTTCAATCGTGTTGTTATTAAGGGAATACAAGGGTGAACACATTCTTTGCTGGCTATGGCTGTGTTGACAAAGTGTGAAATCCTCTGAGTAAACAAGCCCATATTGCGGGGTACTTTGGTTAGAACAAGTAAGATTTTTCATGCATCAAACACATAAATTATACAGAGAATTCAGCTTGCTCGGCAAACATGATGTAAGTATTGAATATAAGTATCATGCGCATGAAGAAAAGAAATAGTTATTTTCTTATGGCCTTATTTACTTATGATGACGTACTGTGGCTGATATGTCCAATGATCCTCGCCGCAAACACCACACAGAACACAAATTATATAAATAAACCAATTCTGTCTTATTTACACCAATTTGCGTGATCTGAATAGATGATGGGTCGCCACAACAGAGATTAAATCTTCCACGACAGAGATCAAATCTAATGCCTTCATAATGAACACATTTGGGGGAAATAGTTTCATATAAAAAAAATGAGAAAGGAAGGAAGGAAATGAACAGCCATTGAAACTGTGTACAATGTTCCAACTAATGGATAAAATGTTGCTTTGGGTGGCACCAAAAAGTTGTAACTGTAAAAAATAGCATACTGTGTGTTAAGGCCAACATGGTAGCGTCTCAGCAATGTTGTTCTCACACTCACTCTCATCGATGGCAGGGTTCACGTTTGGCTTGATGGTGAAACGGTTCTCTGTGGAGCTGCTCTCAAAGTCCACCTACACACCCACACACATACGCACACACATCCAACGGCAGCATCTCTGTAGAGCGCCTACGCACAGTGCACAGCCAAGCAGATGCCTCTCCATGGATGAGCAGCAAGCTGTGGAATACTAAATAAGTATGGGAGCTGTGACTTTGGTGGTGTTTATATAAGAAGATAGATTGTGATATTGTAATTCCAACAAAGCTGTGTAAATGAGATCTGGAACGGGAAAGAGGGAGATGCAGATGGGGACTTGACATCCGAGTCATTATGTTTTTCATATGACTCCATCTTTCATTGTGTGTGTGTGTGTGTGTGTGTGTCAGATGTACATGAGACCCGAGTTGAGTCCGAGTCTTTAGGGGTCAAGTCACAGTCGAGCCTGAGTCTTTAGGGTACGAGTCCAGTCGAGTCTCGAGTCATTTTTGAAGATGTAGCTCTAAAAGCTTGGAATTGAATGCAGAACTAGATTTGACTACATGCATAAATCGCACACAGAATGGTTAGTTCAAAGTTAGCTAATGTGATACAGGTTTATATAGCAATGCAATGATTATGAATAAGGATGGAAAGGAAGCGGAAAAGAATAAGAGGGAAAAAAGAGCGAAAGACTCGTGAAATACTCGTCGAGATTCATTGACCTAAATTCCCGAGTCGAGTCCTTAGGGCGCGAGTCCGAGTCGAGTCTCGTTTTTGGTGACTCGAGTGACTTGCGAGTCGAGTCTTTTGACTCGACTCTGCATCTCTGGTGTGTGTGTGTGTGTGTGTTAGCCAGAGAGGCATGGTTAAGTCTCGATTGAAATGCAAATCTGAAATCTTTAGTTTTACATTATAATGAATTAACATAATTTCATTCCGATGTGCAGCCCTAGTGTGTGTGCGGCGTATACCACTCTGCTGATGAGGGAGGCGATGAACTGCAGATCGTCAGAGAATCCCTCGCTGATGTCACGAAACAGTGCTATGGACCGGGGCAAGCGTCGCACCGTGTCTCCGATGCACACTGCACTGTACACTGTCTGACCAGGGCACAATGTGCACACATTGACGGTCATATCATATTTCACTCTCTCCGCTTGGATCAGAATGTGCACCAACATCTGTCATCCTTCTCCAGTCGGTAGGTTGATGTGTAGATGTTGTCGCGCCATCATTTGGATTATCTGCCTCTGCTTCTTCTACCTTCCACGTATACCTCGAGGCAGAGTTTTGTTAGGCCGATTTAGGGTGATCTGCATTTCACTATTTCTTTTATTTCTTTGATCTCCCTCCCAAACATTTCGGAACTAGCAAACATCACCCTGGTTTAAATCCTAAAAGGTGTAACCCCTGGACCGCTAGACAAATTCCTCAGCAGAACCAACAACAATCTAAGAAGCGGCTGCCAAGGTAACTGCTCTTTACCAAACAAGAAACCTACTTCGGACAAAACTCGCTCTCCGTCCTCGGCCCAAAACTATGGAACAGTTTGCCACTTGGGATTAAAATTATGAATCCTCACAGCTTCGCCAAAGCCATGCATATACAAGCAATATACACACATGGAGTTTACGGAAGACACTCTATTGACACTTCGTAGACACTCGGATAGTAACATGTTAGTAGCAATAAAGAAGAAAGTGACACAGTAGCAGGTAATAACGTTCTTAGAAGGTAGTCATGGGTGTGGAGGTAAAGTATGTTGGACTGGAAAACTATTAGGCTACAGCAAGTATGCTGCAAATTAAGATGCACTTTGCCCAGAGAGTTCAACCACATCACCACGCAGGGTGTTGTTTTTAAGTCAATTGGTCTTAGTAGGCGGTGCTCTGTAATGCATGCCTGAGGGAAGACAAGAGTGAAGGGAGAGTGAAGAGTCCGCCAGGTGGGAGGGTTTGGGAGCAATGTTACACACGGTCCTCCAGGTCCTGACGAAGAACAGTTTATGGATGGTGGTAGTGGGGCACTGATGATTTTCTCTGCAGTTCTAACAGCCTCAGCCGATCAAGTCCTGGATGAATGGAGTTTACCATAACTTCTTGTGGGATGCCGAATTTCGGCGGTGAAAGTACAACCTCTTTTGAGCCATATTCCAAATTGTTTGTGAGTGTCTGGGGGGGGCACTTCATATCTGTAGAGATGATGGAACCAAGGAACTTGATTCTGTAGTGGTTACGGTGTCGGTGCCGCTGTTTATGGTCAGCGGCACGGGGGGCAGAGTGGGTGGCTTCCTCCAGAAGTTAATCACAGCTGTCTTCTTGGGGTTCAGCTTCACAGTTGAATCACCAGAGATGCCGTCATTGGTGTTAAAGGAAGAAAGTGCCTGGGAGAGGACAGAACCCTCGGCGGTGCCCGTCATAGGGGGTGATGATATGCTCCCAAGTCTGACCCGCTGGCTACTGCATGTCAAGAAGCTGTATATCCACTGAAGGGTAGTGGTGGGTAGGGATGGGGATTTCGAGGCTTCTGAGACCTTGAGCGGTTTCCATGGAAACGATGACACTCTATACGGCTCATGGATTCCATAAAGCTTCTGGAGGTGTTTTTTTAGGAATTGCATTTGTCTCTCGTGACCTCGCACATCTCTTGTGTTCTTGAAGAAAGCTCATTTCTTGAGAAAAGCTCATGGTTTCTGTCTTCTGCAGGGTGATACAAAGTTGTGGCCATTGTAACAGTGCCATTGTGACACAATCTTCCCACGTGGTGCACAACAATGGTCAGACTCATTGCTGTTTTGTGTCATAATGTGTGGCTGTCCCTCTCAATGAAACCGAGTGGTCACACGTTGTAAAATAATATAAATATGAATATATATGCATACATACAATAAGTACTATTCTACTAGACACAGGGGAGAGGGAGAGAGAAAGAAAAAGACACTCCCGAAAACTTCTCCTCCATCTTCGACACGCATCCGCTCAAACCGACACCTTTTGCTCCCTAGTGGTGGGTACTTTGAGCCCCGCAACATTATCTCAGAGCAGGTCCTGTTAATATAGCTTGTTGTTGTCACACAGACATCAAGGCTGATACAGTAACACTAAAACTAAAGTAAATGCTACAACAATTGGTTTTTAAGCTACACTACACTCACTTCAGCATCAATAAAGGAAAAGATAATTTTGACTTTAATTAAAAACGGCTCTTCTTTTGGAGTTTTGCAGAAACTCCACACACACACACTCATAGCTATTCATCCATTCCAAATGATAGCATTGAACATTTCACAATTACCTTGTAAAGCATCTGCCAGTCTGAAACTTTGGTGTGTGACATCGACATTCTGCGCAGGAGTGTCTGATGAATGCATTTTACGCACGTATGCACACAAACACACACAGACAACACACACACACACAGATGCACTACTTTACAAGGTGCCAGTAAATAACATTGACATGAATGCAGCCCTGTAGAATACAAGATCGTATAAAAAACATTTGTTATGCATGTTTTATAGAGGGAATTCCTTCAATGTTTGTGTTTCTGCACAAGCGTCTATCTCTGTGTGTGACTGTGTATGGGTGTGTAGTATTAACTCATTGACTCCCAAGTCGTATAAAAATACGTTTTCACTCCCCATGCGTTGACTCGCAAAACATAATATTATGGTGTTTTTTTCCGTTTTTTAAATATATTTCAAAACTAGACAATTTGATGCATAATGTGTGTGATTTTGGGACCTCTGCGATTAACAGAACTGTCATAGATGACACTCAAAATTTGTGCCATCACAATTATTATGCACGGATTGTGTCAGCAGTCCCAAATTTAGTCATTTCCGCATTGTGTTCAATCACGCGTGTCAGTTTCCAGAGGATGGCAGTAGCCCCGTTGGGTACCAAAAAGCTTAAGTACAATCCCCTTATAGGTGGATCCGCTTCAAAAGTGGCTGGCGCTCGCGACACACCACCGGGTGATGCGCGGTCCGCGACCGAGGGGCACCACCCGGGTGGTGCGAAGCCCGAGAGATAGAGAGAAAGAAAGACTGCGAAAGAAAGAGAAAGAAAAAGTGAGAAAGAAAAAAGAGAAAGAAAAAGAAAGAAAGAGAGAAAGAAAGAGAGAGAAAGAGAAGTATTCAAAAGCACGACAGGCTGATCACTGCAGGTTTCAGAAAAGCCGCGATATCTCCTCTTCAACGTCAAACTAGGCAATTTTTGCAGACACCCCCCTTGGTTTAGCGCAGGATTGCGAGGTGATGAGGAAACATAGACACGCGGTTTTCAGCGACTTACAGATTAAAGTCTCGCCTTTCGAACGAGCCATGGCATGTTTCAGTTGCCCAGTCAGATAATATGTTGTGACCCTACAAAAAATGTCAAAAATGGTCGAAATGTCTGGGAGTCTTGGGCAGTATTCCAATAAAAGTGCTAGTATTCAATGAGTTAAGGCTGAACGATATATCGCAATAGTTGATAAATCACGGTGGCGCTGCACAACTCTGCACAACTCTGCAGCCGGCTGGTCGCCCGCGCACACAGTCACACACAAACACACACACAGTCACACACATGCACACACAGACACGAGCGTTCCAACAGGAGCTGAACGAACCAGCGGCATGGCGGCATCATCATCATCATCATCCTGCAGCTCTGTGTACGGCTCCATAAACATTTAATAATAATTGAAACATTTCAAAGAGTGAGAGATAGTGAGAGTTGCCCACACGTCTGAAAGTTTAATGACGGCAGATCGCATTGAGGAAGCAATGTTGTTTATGTTAATCAAGGAAAAGCGGACGCAGCCACTCTGTGGATTACTGGGCTTCCAACCGCATTTGACGCCTAGTGACAGTGATACACAACGGAGAGTAGCGTGACAGGCTGACAGGCTGAGTTCTAAGGAATGAATACAAACCCTTCATTAGTCATACTCCTTTTTTATACAGCAATGCAACAATCCGCCGTTTATTTTATTCAACTTACTTCTCTTGTTCATATACTTATATTTATTATAGTTTGCAAAATTGTTTCTTTAGTAAGATGGGTCTAGAATAATCTGAGGAATAGGAGGAGAATATTGCTGCAAATATTATGTGTTTTTAACTGGATGTACTTCCATATAATTAATGGTCATGCTCTTTAGTTTAGTATGCTAAAGTATTCATTAGCAAACATATGCTCCGATAATTGTATTGCATTTTCATTTTTTTAACTTTATAATAGATTTGATTTTTTAAAAAAAAACTTCCTCAAAAATGTTAGGCAACTCTATGGTAATTCAACTGCTATGTGCCACTGAAAATATGTTAATAAAATATGTTAATAAAGTGTTTGCATTCCATTTATGTGTTTTGCAATGTGTCTGTACAATTTAATCATGCAGCTCTAATAAAACCACAACATGTGCATGGTAAACGATAGGTGCCACATAAGTCACCTAGTGACCAACGGCTGATCCCATGGACGTCATCTGAAGTTTCAGAAGCTAATGTCATGCATGTATGCTTCTACATGGAAAGTTAAATGTTCCGTCAAGGAATAAAGACCATTCGTAACACTCTGTGATGCATGCAAATCACACATAAGATGGTTGACGAACATTAGCGCTGCTACAAATCGCCTGCATTAGTCTGTGTGAGTGTACGGCTACACGTGTGCATGTGCCTGTGTGTGAGACTATGTATGTGTGTGACTCTGTGCCTGTGTGTGCATGAGGGGGGGGGCGTTCAAAGGCAGACCGGGATGTTGCGGATGTTGCGCAACAGGGACTGCAGTGTGCTGGCGGAGTCAGAGTTGCGCGGTGCGCTGAAGAAGCGTATGGCCTCCTGCCTGCGGCTCAACACGGACGCCTCCCTGGTGGGCCGCAGGAACCAGCGACTGACAGCAGGCACACACACACATGCACTGTGTTGTTTGTTGATGTTCACTTTGTGTCTCGTTATTAGAACATAAGGGCATATTACAGTTTCCATACAGTAGAGGCCACAGGTTGCATTCATTTGATAGATTTTTTTTTCAAGTTCTGCCGTTTCCTTGGCAACAGAGCCGTATGTCACATCCGGTGCCCGGTAGCACAATTGAATAAGTTACTTTTTTTTTTACTTACATTCTTTTTATGGGGTAAAATGTATTTTTCCTTCAATGTTTTTGTTATAAAGCGACTAGAACAGTGAAGGAATCTGTGTTAACTTAGAGCTGATAATCATGGCCTAGAAAAGTGTTGGGTCTCCAGCCAACACTTTTCATTCAGACTATGCTAGCTACTTAGCACACATTTAGGATTTTTAAAGCTATTCGAGAACAACACATGCCATTGGCTGTGCCCGAAATCGCTCCCTATCCCCTATATAGTGCACTACATAGGGTACACGCCATTTTGTAGGGGTGTCCGTATTCTCCATGTCCCCTATATAGTGCACTGAAAGTATCCCACAATGCACCGCAAAAAGTTGTGAGCATCGGATGTACCCTAGATGAAGCAATAAAACCCATAAGGCATTGCATTATGGGTTATATTGTTTTGCTCCGTGCCAAAACATGGCACGGAGGGAGAAAATAGCGACCAGCCGCTGCAAATAGTTATAAATGTAAGTACCTTTGACTTTTTCTGATGATAGTTGAATTTTTGTAATTATATTTTTTATAATTATTTTGTATAATAATTTTGATGCCACCAATTCCAGTGTCCGAAATCTCGGTCGTTGTTGATGAGTGCACTATAATAGAGTGCACCATATGGGGGGTAGGGAGTAGGGGATAGGGAACGATTTTGGACACAGCCATTGTTTTTTACGTTTCGCAAGACATGACCAAAGGAACAACCTATCCAGCTTCCCAAGTGGCATATGGCTAACTATTTAAATCACTAAACAGTTGATTCCAAAATGCCAGCGGCAGTGACAATTTCAATCTGTCTTGGCATTTTGAGAATGCCAGTGGAATGGTGATCCATAGGCATGCCTGTACCTACAATGGCTAAGAGGTTAGGGTCAAAGCATGAACCCACCGAAGCATCCGGGAGCCAAATTTGCACTTGCAGCGGTTTAGCACTCCTGCAACAGACACACACACACACACACACACACAAACGCGAAACACACATTTGCCCAATCGCACAAACACACATTTCAGATGCAGCTACTCGCACAGTGGCAAAGTATTTTCGCAGGTCTCGGAAATCTGCTTTGGAAAGAATAGAAGGCTAGATACAGTGCATAATTTGTAAATCATCAGGTGGCGGAACAAAATTACATACAACTGCAAGTCGATGGCGACGTGGACTCAGGTGCCGGAAACAGGAAAACAAGTAAAAACGACCCAACGAGTCCTGCACAGGTCCGTTTTTTGAGAAGCACAGCACCCGTACCCGCCCACTAACGAACACATATTTGGATTCCCTGAAAACACCTCTCTCCAAAACATGTGCACAATTTTAAAAAAAAAGATTGCATCGTACATGAATGCAAAGTGCATTAGATTCATGCATGGTGCGCCCAACTCTCCGCTTTCTTTGCAGCACATAAACACACCACTGGTATTGCCTGTTATGATTTCTTCCCGCTCCAAGTTCACAAATTCACTCAGTACTCTGTCGTTTCCTGATCACAATTTTTTAAACTTCAGGATTTAAATTAACATCACGTCTATGAGTGTGGACAATGCGACAAGGTGAATGGGGCTGCCTCTTGGTCTTGGGCCAGCACTTCTTACTGCACAGTGCACACACTTTGCCAATTGCTCCACCTCTAACAGCATTTGACTTCATCGTGATGCTGCTGCTGTAAATTGTGATCACTTTATTGGATATTTCCTCCCTGCTGCTTGTGCCGTGACGTGTGTGCGCGTGCATGTGGCGCCGCGTGTGGAGAGAGTCGTATGTCCACGCTTCACCCGCGTTCTTCATCCCCTCGACCAGCGAGCGTGATCTCTTTTTATATATGCGATCTGTTCACGTTGTCCATTCAGAAAATCAAGTCGAATATACTACTGGATTCCGCTGTTCTGTGACGCGTGATGTGTGTGTGTATGTGTGTGCGTTTGTATGTCTTTGTGTGTGTGAAAGAATTAAGAACGTTTAGAGAGTTTGGAGGTTTGACAGAGGTGTGTCTCTTATCCTCCAATCAGGAGTCAGTATTCACGTACTCACACACACACGCACACGCCAGCACGTAGAGGTGTCCGCGCTCGTCGAGTTACGATGATATATATTTTATTATTTTTTAATCACATGGCCTCGACTGGACACAATGAATGGTGGTGAACAACATCCATATTGCGAGCTCTTGGGCGCCCCGTTGTCGGTGGGTGTCGATACGTATTTCAGTGTCAATCAGCGCTGAAGAGTGTGGCTGCTCAGCGGCGGCGCGCAGTCTGTGTGTGTGTGTCTGTGCAGACGCTTCAGTCAGCGAGTGTGGCTGCCGCACCATGTGTGTTCAGCCAAATTCAACGAAATGCATTTCAATGTATTCTTTTAAATTTGTAATATATAATCATTTCAAAAATATGTCACAACAGGTGCCGGATCCGGCCAAATAGGTCCCGGAACACTGGGGGGTCAAAATAAGGAGGTGCCGGATCCTGTTCCGGCGTGTTCCGGCTCAAATTAACCCCTGGCTAGATAGATGCATACCGTACAGACTCAGCCCCTCCTTCTCGCCGTGCTGCATCTTGTATACTGACGGGTGAAGCTCAGACTTGAAGATCTGAAGAACACTGAAATAGACCATACACAATCCCAATTAATCTGACAACAACTTATAATGTGAAGAAAAAAATCTATACTTTCTAGGAGAAATTGTGACTAAATGAATTACAAAAATATGTCTTGATGAAGTTTACTCTTTATATAGCCAAGTGGGCAGGGGATATCAAGTAGGGGTGCACGATCCAATCTTTTGATTTTAAGGATCGACAGTTCCCGATCTCCGGTTCCGAGTCTCAATCCCCGAAACCGAGCCCCGATACAGAGTCCTGATCCTGCAAAAGTTGGTAGTGCCCAAACTATTTGGCACAATTGTCAATTTCAATAATAGTTTAAGTAAATAAACAATTCATTTGGCATGCTCCCCGACTTATTTACCGATCCTGATCGGGACAAAATCACGAGTCCCGATCCTTGGAAAAAAGTCTGATCGGCCACCGATAAAATGTTAGCTATTTAAAAGGGATGGCTGGAAAGTGTCCTATTACACACCTAATGAGTGTGCCCCACACTCTAATTTAATCAATCAACCTGGGCAACCAATTCCATTTAATCATCCACCTCTGACTTACGAGCGGATGCACCCATCCCATTGTCCCAGAAAAGCATGTGACCAGATCTGTGAATAATTTGCAGTTGTATTTTGTGTGTATTCCAGAATAGTGAAGCAGAGAGGATAATGGATAATTGGCTCAATTATCCCTTTAAACAAAGTCTACAGCGAGAGTAGAGTTTCAGGCTTCTATAGACTCTTGTGAAAAGAAAATACATAAATAAAAGTTGCACCTTGCAGTTCAAATACTGGACAACATACTGGCTGTGTCCGAAATCGCTCCCTATCCCCCATATAGTGCACTATATGGGCGGATATGGGTGCGCACGCCATTTTGTGTATAGTGCACTAAAAGTATCCCACAATGCACCGAAATATATGAAGAAAGATAACCCATAATGTATTGCGAGACGTTTTAAAAATGACCTAAACTTAAAGAAAATGGCAGGAGTAAATAGCGACTGACTGCGGCAAATAATTATAAATGTAAGTACCCCTGACTTTTTGTGATGATTGTTGAATTTTATAATTCTATTTTTAGAATAATATTTTACACTAATTTTCAACGGCGCCGACTCCAGTGTCTGAAATCTCGGCCGTTGCTGTTGAGTGCAATATAAGTGAGTGCACTATATGGGGGGGTCGGGAGTAGGGGATAGGGAACGATTTCGGACACAGCCATCGTCATAGAGGAAATTACCTGTACCTGTATGTGTCTCTATCCATGTACACCACACCTTTTCTGGAATACAAACAGAAAGTATTGTTTTGCTCCTGTTAAATAAATAAAGTTAACAGTGAAAATTAATTAATTCATTAAATAAATAAATAAATTAATTAAAACCACAGCTATTATAGAAATAACCCAAAACGCCTGACACAATGTGATGCATGAATTTTCAAGTTGGTCACCCAACTTTTTTTTTTAAGTTATTTTTTCCGGCGTCAGCGCCATTTTTCCATCTTTATTGGATAGGATTAGTCGGAAACTGGGTTGAAGAGATCGGGGGTAGACATTGCAGACAAGTCGACGAGCGGAGTCGAACTAGCGACACTGCGGACGCTGCGGTAGACACAGCGCCACTAACATGAATGGGGTCGCGTTAGGTGCGGTGTCCATAACCACTCGGCCAACGCGGACCCCATGTCACAGACATTTAAGAAATAGTTGGG
>OMKY01209082.1:0-10401 GCA_900302395.1 Bregmaceros cantori | reverse complement strand
GCTTTAATGCTTTAATTATGTCTTGTCTTGGGACAACACTGAAGAAATTACGCTTTGATACAATGTTAAGTAGCCATTGTAGAGCTTGGATAGCAAAGTAAATTTATTGTTAATTTAAAGTAACTCAAAATACAACAACAAATGTGTAAAATGCTCGCAACAAAAGTGAGAAGACCCCAACCGAAAATGTCAAAATTGGACGCAAATGTCAATATTTTGTGTGGCCGCCATTATTTTCCAGGACCACCGTAGCCCTTTTAGGCATGGAGTTCACCAGAGCTTCACAGGTCACGGCTGGAATACTCTTCCATGATGACATCACGGAGCTGGTGGATGTTGGAGACCTTGCGTTCCTCCACCTTCCGTTTGAGGATGCCCCACAGATGTTCAATAGGGTTTAGGTCTAGGGCCGGTCAATCACCTTCACCCAGGGCTTGAAAACAAAATTATTTTGAAAACGTTCCGTTCCGAATGGTTCAGGCAGGTCTATATTTAACGTTTTCGTTCTCGGAACTGTTCCACCACCAAAATATCGGTCCTGAACCGGGTCGGAACACAATTTTTCATTCGTTCTTAAAGTTCCTTAATTTGTGCAATGTTAAGTTTAGATGTAGTTTATATACAAAATATTTTTGGTGGACTTTCAAACTTCTGTACAACTGTATTAACGCCATTACGTTCGCTTTCTTGTCTGTCCACAAGATGGAGCCCCAGATGCATGGAGGTTGACGACTGACAGTGAAAGTGGACGAAAATGGTCAACCAGACATAGGATATGCTAAAATATATAGAGAACGAAAAAAAAACAAAAACGTTTTTAACCGTTTTTGTGGACTACAGTTCCCCCGTGCCAGCAGCACTCAAACAGCCCCTTTTCTACTGTCTTACTTAAGGCCAGCGCGGCACATCCATGAGGAAAGAAATCACTTCTCCATGAACGCAAAACGGCCAGACCATACCAGGTTTCACGACCCACTCATTTGTGGGTCCAGAATCTGGCTGTCCATGGCCACATTTGCTGGTTGGTCACTCTCCGAGGGGGTGACGCAACCTGTCCGGCCAATGACATGAGGGGGTTGTGTGCCCCCCTCCTCCCCAGTCTGGCAGGCATCAATAGAACAAAGATAGTAGGGGGGGCGACCCCTTTATCTCCCCCCCCTCCCCCCAATCCCCTTACAGCGGCTACAGCACCCAGCCAGTAGTGTTGTGAATTAATTTGTTAATCGGGAGGGGTGTCATACGCGCAGTGTTGGTGGTGAGCACTGGTGTATCAAAATTGAGTTCCATGAATTTCATACCCTCATGGCTGCGTTAACAACGGTGGAAACACATCCCCATTTAACTGAACTAAACTTAACTGAGATGTGCCAAACTGTGCCTCAAGTTTCTCTGTAGTGGAGAACTGGCTATACATCCCCAGACCATAACACTCCCACCACCACCACCATGCTTGACCGTAGCCAAGACACACTTGTCATTGTACTCTTCACCTGGTTGCCACCAAAATATCTTCATCTTGATCTCATCAGACTACACGACATGGTTCCAGTAACCCTTATCCGGACTCTACTTGTCTTCAGCAAACCTTTTGCGAGCTTCTTGCGCATCTTTTTTAGAAGAGGATTTTCCTGCGACGACAGCCATGCCGACCAATTGATATGAACATGACGTCAAGCGTGCGCACTCAACTTCTTTGGTCGACCATGGCGAGGCCCGTTTTGAATGGAACTTGTCCTCTTAAACCGCTGTGTGATCTTAGCCACCGTGCTGGAGATCTTCTTATAGCCTAGGCCATCTTTATGTAAACCAATATATTATTTCCCATGAGGTGCCACGTTGAAATTCCTGTGACCAGTATGGGACTGAAAATACCTAATTTAATACACCTTCTCCCCAATCACACCTGACACCTCGTTACACTAACTGGTGGCACTACGCAGGGAGGAAAAATGCCTAATTGGTCCCGATTCTGGCTTAAATTTGACATTTTCAGCCGGGGGCAACATTTCATTACATTCAAACACATGGCTTTGACCTGAAAGTACGAGTTGAATTGACTTCCGGGTTAATTTTATTGAATATATTTGAAAGTAATCCAAAAGTAATCTGTTACGTTACTCATACAATTGAGTAACAGGATCACGTTACTGATTACAATTTTCAATGAGTTCCTTGTAACTGTAACGGGTTACTTTTAAAAACCCAACCCTAGTAGTCCGTTACTAAAACCACATTCAACATCATAAATTAAACTCAGTCCACGGCAATTTTCAAACATTGCCTCTAGATGGCAGTATGTTCACAGGGAGACACCTGATAACTAGGTTGGAACGTATAGACTATAGCGAATACAACAAAGCACAATTCCAAAACATTTCACCCTTGTGGAGGTCTTAGAATAGGAAGTTGCATATGTAGCATTTTAAATACATATGGTCGCACTTGCACACCTCACCACTGGCAGAATAATGATAATAATAACAATAAAAATATACCTCTTGTTTCAGAGTTATTCTGCTCATGATCTCGTTGTGGTCAATCAATGACAACTCGTCAACCTCCTCCTCATCACTGCCTGTCGACTCAGTCAACGATTTCTGCCTCCTGCAAACCACACACAGACAGGCAGACCCAGACACACATACAGTCAGGCAGACCCACACACACCCACACCCACAGACAGACAGGCAGACCAGACACACACACCCACAGTCAGGCAGACCCACACACACCCACAGACAGACAGGGAGACCCAGACACCCACAGTCAGGCAGACCCACACACACCCACAGACAGGCAGACCCAGACACACACAGTCAGGCAGACCCACACACACCCACAGACAGACAGGCAGACCCAGACACACACACATACAGTCGGGCAGGCAGATACTCACAAATAGACACATACACACAGACATACACAAGAAGACACACACAGACAGACAGACACACATGCACACATGTGGGCCACTGATTAGTTAGACCAATGTTAGCTGTTGAATGTTGGTGCAGTAGAGCTGTCAATCAAATAATTGCTTTATCTCAGCAGCACACAGCTCATTGCGTGTCTTTGCTCATTGCATGTCAATTTCCAAAAAATGACATTGTTGAGTTGAATTATGCACTCTTCCTTAGTATCTTTAATGTAGCAATTGTGTTGCTACAGGAGTTAACAGTTGTCATTATCCAAAGGAATGGGCATTGACACTGATTGTTGACAGGAATTGGGAGCATATATAAAAACCAATTTGCCAACTGACTAATCGCAGTCGATTATTTCAATATCAAATTTGTCGGCAAATCATTGTTCATCGAAGGTCATAGGCAGAGTTGGAAAGAGAATTTAAAAATTGTAAATGAGTAAAAGTATCTTTACTTTGCTTAAATTGTACTCAGAGTAAAAGTAAAACAAATGTAATGAGTTAAAAGTACTAAGGTAAAAATGTACTTTGGTAAAAGTAAAAATTACGCATTTCAAAAACTATTCAAAAAATTAAAAATTACTCATAAAAGTAATCAATTACAGTAACGGGAGTAAATATAATTAGTTACTTTCCGCCACTGTTAATAGGCTGCAGCTATAGTTCATAGTGACTCATTTGTGTAATTAATTCCTTTTTTTGTGTGAAAATGTTTGTCACACAAAGGCGTAAAAACAGAAAAAATATTACATCTTTCACCCAGTTACTTCCACAGACGTCCTACGGAAAACATACTGACGCCAAGAGGCATATTGTTACAACAACCTGCACACATGAACAGACTCTGGCCGCCCTGAATTAAGAAAGATAATAATACATTTTATTTATAACGCATTGTTAAAATAAGGAAGAAGCGCGAGCAGCACTACGTAAAGAGACGTGACTATCAACGTTCATTTTTACTGGACATCCAACAATGCGTGGTAGTTGGTAGACAACATTTGGGCAGCAGGGGGCAACATTTCATTACATTCAAACACATGGCTTTGACCTGAAAGTTCGAGTTGAATTGACTTCCGAGTTAATTTTATTGAATCTATTTGAAAGTAATCAAAGAGTATTCTGTTACGTTACTCACACAATTGAGTAACGGGATCACGTTACTGATGACAATTTTCAATGAGTTACTTGTAACCGTAACATGTGACATCACAACGTCTGGCTTCGCCGCCAAAAACATGCCGTGACGGCACTGGCAGTGGCGGTAAGTAACAAATTAGATTTACTCACGTTACTGTAATTAATTACTTTTTATGAGTAATTTGTAATTTCCAGAGTAGTATTTGAAATGTGTAATTTTTACGCAAGTACATTTTTACTTTTAACTCATTACATTTGAGTCCCCTCACGTTACTGATTACAAAACATATTGGTGGATGGTGAACATTTTTATTTCGAGTGGAAAGTTAAACTTTGAGCCACAACCAATGCATTGTTCACCATTGCTAGAGTACAAATCGAAAACAAAAAACAGTGTGTAACATAGCTTAATGAAAAAAAAATGCTTCCTTAGCGGAGGCCTGCATTCTTGGAGTGAAAGCTGTAATTTGAATATTGATTAATAAATAAAAACTTGTGCCGAATTTGATTCATGACTTTGTTTTTGCATTAAATAATTGAAAGTAACTTTTACTCATTTTACTCATTACATTTTAAATGAAGTAATTCATTAATTTTACTCAAGTACATTTTGAGATGGGTAATTATACTTTTACTGTGAGTACAATTTAAGGAAAGTAAAGATATTTTTACTCAATTACAATTTTTCAGTACATCTATACATCTATCACTGGCGCAATAGGCCTATTGAGGCTAATCATGTTCAGTCAGCTGCCAATTGGAATATCTCCATAGATAGATGCTTAGTAATCCCCACATGCACCATTCTTTGTTGCCTCAGAAAGAAATGATAAACTTTCGCTGAAATACACAAATATTATTATTATTATTATTATTAATACAAACTAGAAGCACTCAGAGATTGCAAAGCGGCGCCGTAGTGGTACAAAAATATTTGTAAATTTAGTGCAATATGTGTGGCAACCCATTATCAATGCAAGTGCTCAAGTAGCGCAATTGCGATTGACGCTACCGGCAAACATGCTCAGCACAAGCCAACTACATTTCCCAGTGCCACCGCGACCCGCAAGTCTAGTCACATGACTGCGGTAAGCGTCCAGAAATCTTTCGGTAAGTTGGTGATTAATTATGATGTTATTTATAGGCTACAGAAATGCACCAAAATGTAAGAGATTCTCCTGTGTGCCATTTCCAACAACTGTACAAAATGTCATCCAGATCCGTGCACAACTTTTTCAGTTATCCTGGGGACAAACAAACCAACCAACGCTACCAAGAACATAACCTACTTGGTGGCGCAGCTCAGGTAATAATATTAATACATATAAACATAGTATGACTTTTGAGAATTTCAGTCATGCATTCCAATGTCAAACTGTCTAACAACTTGCATGTGTCAAACTTCTGGACGAACTAAAAGGATCTGTATCCAGAAAATGTGTTTCCATTTTACAAACCAGATCTGCACGCCGTAATGTGCTCGAGTGCAGGCAACAGATCTGGTACGTGAAAAGGAATGACACATCAAGTGTTTGTCGTGCTAGCCTTGCCCTCTAGCAACAATCTGTGGTTGCAAAAGTCGCAGCCATCGCGTCACGCCCAGGAAACAACCAGTAACAAACGATGCATGCGTCTCTATGAAAGCAGCATATCCATATAAACACATAAATAACACACATAATGAATTGTTCATCATTTTTTGGACGTTATAATAAAAATAGGACTGAGAAACAGTTTCTTCCCACACGCAGTGATGCTACAGAATGCAGGGGTTAGAGCACTGCTTGCAGAGATGGGCAGTAACGCATTATATTTACTCTGTTACAATTTTTGTGTGTACTTTTTTATTTTTGGAGTACATTTTTCACAAGTTACTTTATACTTGTACTTGAGTAAATTGGAGGTAAAAAAATGTGCTACTTGTTCATTAATTCGGCCTAAAGCGACATATGTTGGCGTCATATCTCTTTCCCTCTCCGGCGCTCTCTCGCTCTCTCTCTCTTGTTCTTTCTCCCTCTCCGGCGCTCTCGCTCTCTCTCCCTCTCTGGTGCTCTCTCGGTCGTTCTCCCTCTCGGGCACTCGCTCTCTCTCTCCCTCTCGGGCTCTCTCAGGCGCTCTTGCTCTCTCTGGCTCCATCTCTCTCGGTCTCTCAGGAGAAATTGTCCGAATTTTTTTTACTGAAAGTCACTCAGTACTTCTGCTACTTAAGTAACTTTTTTTGTGGGGTACTTTTTATTTTTACTTGAGTAACTATTTGTATGACTACTTTTTACTTTTACTTGAGTAATATTTTGCTGAGGTAACAATACTGCCTGAACGGTTACATGTCACGTGTGTTGATTCTATGCTAATACCACTTCATAACTCATGCTTTTCTTTCATTTGCGTTGAACTTGTTGATCTTGAGAGTTTTTTCACACCCAACTAAAATTCAATGTGTACTGCTGTCATGTATATGCAATATGGCGAATTAAAATGAATCTTGATAGAGTTAAAATGAAGAGGTTAGTGATTAATAGTCAAACGTTTCACGAGTAGTGCAGAGTTCTACAACGTGAAAAAAATGTAAATCTCCCAGAATTCACCTCGAGTCTTGAACGTACCTCTCCTTCTCTGAAGCTTCTTTGCTATTGGACGGCGACGTCTCTGGGGCGGGATCTGTGAGAACATTGTCGGCTGGGATTGGCTCCTGTAGGTGAAGTGGAGGGTGGGAGGAATGGTCAGCAGGGAGATAGAACTGTATACACTGTGACGTCTGTCAGGAACGACCAGCAGGGGACGGACAACACTCTGACCACAACCACAAGACACAAGCAGCAGCAGGCAGAGGCATGCAGACAGCACATACGAGCAGGGGCCATAGCCGACACCGACATCCCATAGGGCAGGGCTATTCAACTGGCGGCCAAATCTGGCCCGCCAATCCATTTTTTGTGGCTCCCAGAGCAAACCTGAATTTTTTTTTTTTTTTTGGTCAAACATGTTTTATCTATCCAAGATGCGGTTATTTACCTCTCTAGAAGCACTAGAAATTTGTTTTTGAGGGTTGAAGCTAACCGAGTTTCTGTTCTTTACCTCAACAGATGCACTTTAAATGTGTTGTAGTTTAAGTGAGCAGCTGCTGTTTACCACTATTTGTGTGTTGTTGTTTCAGATGTTGCTTGTTACAAACGAGTACACCATTGTTGCATAGAATTGAAGCCCTTTTAATGGGAAGTATGCTACTTTAAATAAAAGTTATGAAAATGTGGCAGTTTCGCGTCGGGCCAGGGTGTACAAATAGGCCGGAGATTACTGAAGCGCGCGACTAGGCCAGCAACTAACAATAGAGGTTTTACCCGTGATGTCAGGGCGGCGGCAGTCATGTTGGGAGTATGACGAACGGTGAAGTATACGTATAATTAAGTGCCAACGTAGTAAAGCATTATTCGATTCCCATTTTGATTAATCTACTTAATAACTTTTTTTTTACTTTCTTGGTGCCGATTGGCGATATGGTGCGGTACCAGAATGCGTTCTCAAGAAGGTGTCAACCTAAACAAATTAAAGTGGTCATAATGTTCTTCCAATATTGGTTTTCATTCTGCAGTATTCATGATGGTAATGGGGATATTATGGTCTTACTGTAGACGGGGAGGTTGATAAAGACAGTTGATGCAGGGTCGTCTAGGGCCGTAAGTAAGGATTATTTTGGTAATTGATTAATCTGACATTTTTTTTAAATCCGGCAAAAGAGCGGGGAAGCAGACCTGGAGCATAATTATATTTTGGATTTTCAGAAATTATCAAGTAATAATACAAATTGTGTAGATGCGTTGGTTCTGGCTCACAAGGCTACTACTATACAAGCACGTGCATTGATAATGTCTTTCACACATACTGCTAGCACTAAAAGTAGTATTTTTTGTACCACTACGGCGCAGGTTTGCAATCTCTAAGTGCTTCTAGTTTCATAATGAATTGATCGACTAATTGTTGCTAATCGTTCCCATTAGACGTAGCTCGGTACCAAGTGTAATGTAAGATGTGTATCATTGTCTGGTGACAGCGCAGTGTGGACCTGCCCCTTCTACAGCGTACTGGGACCACTAACATGAACGATGCGTCCATGACAACACTGGTTTTATTGGCTTTCTTTCCCCTAGTAAAATAAATAAATACGCTCTGTCCCCCCCTCAACTGTTGTGCAACATTTTTCAAACAGTTTTCACACTTTCAGCTCTTTTCCACTGACAAATTCGATCCAGGTTTACATACGGCCCAGGCATCTTAGCTAGCCCATTGAGTAGCCCCTGCTCGGAGCTAAGCTATTGGGGTTGCAGGGAGTTGAAGGGAGAGAGAGAGAACTCCCACAGAGGTCCTGTTGCCAAAGATGTCAAAAGACATTCATAGAATGGAAAAGTTAACATTTTTCTCCTAGAAAGTAGAGATCAGATCAGCAAGGTATAATAACTTGTCACCTTCAAACAAATTTGCTGCCACAAAAATGGCACCAAAAAGTTTCATTTTGCAATATCCATACGGTGATATTATTATTATTATTACTTTATTTTGCTTCCAAGTCTGAAGAAAATCTGACCCCGAGGTTGGTCCAAGGCTGACATCAGCTGTCTATGATGGGTCAGCTAGCTTTGGATACAACACGTCAATTTGGGAGGCAGCACCACCGGGCAACGGACAGTGGAAACGTTTCTTTACACTGGTTTCGAGATGGTCATATTCGGTGGCAGACACAGACAGCCAGGGCTTGAAAACAAAATTATTTTAAAAACGTTCCGTTCTGAACGGTTCAGCCAGGCCTATGTAACGTTTTCGTTCTCTGAACCGTTCTGCCACCAAAATATCGGTCCTGAACCGGTTCGGAACGCAAAAATTGTGTTCGTTCTTAAAGTTCCTAATTTTGTGAAATATTATGTTTTTTTTAATAGAGTTTATACAAAATATATTTGGTGGACTTTCAAACTTCAGTGCAACTGTATTAACGCCATTACATTCGCTTCCTCGTCTGTCCACAAGATGGAGCCCCAGATGCATGGGGCTTAATGACTGACAGTGAAAGTGGACGGAAATAGTCTCCCAGACATAGGATATGTTAAAACATATAGAGAAAGTTTTAACAAAAAAACGCTTTTAACCGGTTTTGTGGATTTCATAATGTTACGTTTCTGTTCCGGAACAGTTCAAGAAATCTTTTTTTGTTTCCGTTTCCGTTCCTCGTAAATTCAGTAAATTTGCGTTCGTTTTTGGTTTTTGTTCCTTGAACCGGTTCTGAGCCCTGGTGTGCTCCCACCAAATAAACATGTTGAAAAATAAAGTCTACTATAAATAAATGGCACCAGAAGTCACGTTGAACCTAGAAATGTAACTGCAGTGCTGCCCAGTAGCTCAGTCGGTTAGGCAGAGCGCTGGAAAGCACACATAAGCCTCAATGGCGCGGTGAGTCCGTGGTTCGAATCTCGCCACCGACGTATTTCCCGCATGTCTACCCCCCATCTTCACCTGTTTCCACTAACCCTAGTAAACAAAGCTTGGAAAAAACAGCCTGAATGGGCTGAAAAAAAAGAAAAAAGAAAAAAAAAGAAATGTAACAGCAGCTACCCGCCAAAGTCATCTATTCTGTGAGGTCGTGTGAAAGTTTGAACAGCATCCAGTGACATCAGACCGACCAAACAGTCAACAGCTCAACTCAACTCAACAGATTTTTATATAGCGCCAAAATCGCAGCCGAAGCTGCCTCAAGGTGCTTCACAAAAGTGATTACGTTTTTAGTATTAGATTCAAGGAGTATAGCAGTATAGTAGCAGTATAGTTTACCTAACTACCCCCCAACCTTGATTTCGCAGTTAAGGACAGTAATTTGGGGTTGTTTACAGAACTCCTTTAACAGAGGACTGGAAAGAAGAGAGAAGAAAGAAGAAAAAGGAGATCAAGACTTTCAGTCAGTCTTGATCTCGGCCTAGTTGAAAATCGTTAATGTTGATTTGTTTTGACAGAACTCCTTTAACGGAGGACTGGAGAGAAGAGGAGAATTTAAATTCTCAATCTCAACCTAGTTGAAGAAATAACTACTGCTTTGGAATTTTTTGTTGTTGATGTTAGTTAATTTTGGTTGATTAACAGTACTCCTTTAACTGGACCGGAGGAAAGAGGAGATTGGGATTTTCAATCAATCTCAATCTTGGCTAGATGAGCCGGTCCCTACGGATAATAGACGTATATTTAGGTAATAAAATCAGATTAAAGGTTGTCAATGTGAAAACTCCTTTAACGGAGGAAAAGACATTGATTTTTAGATTAAGATTATCAATAATTAGTTTTAAAATAATATGGCGTGTGTC
>OMKY01209077.1:0-10654 GCA_900302395.1 Bregmaceros cantori | reverse complement strand
ATTTAAATGACAGCAGTACACACACATGGACAGCAGTACACGCACATATGGAATTTTAGTTGAGCATGAAACAACTCTCTCAGGATGTTATGAAGTGGCATTGGCAATTCAGCATAGAATCACCACATGTCAACATATCACTTTAGACTAGATGCTTTGAGGCTGCTGCTGCGGGTACCTTGTTTGTGAATATGGGTATTCCGACCTGTCTGGCCTTGCTGCGAAACCAAATACACAAATGTATTTGTCACATCTCTCAGAGTGAGAATGTGATAATTACTGCATTGACTGATATGAGACAAAAGTTCTGTCAGGTTTGTGTCCACTGTTTGAAGTCACTGTAGATTTGTAGCGATCTGCCCTTTTAAATATTGTCCGTGTCCGAAATCGCTCCCTAACCCCCAGATAGTGCACTATATGGGGTGCACGCCATTTTGTAGGGGTGTCCGAATTCTCCCTGTACCCTATATAGTGCACAGAAAGTATCCCACAATGCACCGAAAAAGTAGTGAGCATCGGATGTACCTTAGACGGAGTAATATAATGCATAATGCATTGCGAGATGTTTTAAAAATGACCTAAACTTAAAAAAAAAAATGCTGCGGTGTGAGTAAATAGCGACCGACCACGGCAAATTGTTATAAATGTAAGTTCTTTTCACTTTTTGTGATGATTTTTTTAATTTTATAATTATATTTTTTATAATTATATTTTATAATTTTCAACGGCGCCGACTCTAATGTCCGAAATCTCGGCCGTTGCTGTTGAGTGCACTATAAGTGAGTGCACTATATGGGGGGTAGGGAGTAGGGGATAGGGAACGATTTCGGGCACAGCCAATGTTTTTTTAATGTATTTGTTTTCTTGTTTGTACTTTCTCTTATACTTTGTCTTATGTTGATATGGACCACCCTGTGGGTGTGTCTGAAATAAAGATATTCATTCATTCATTTATTCAAACTGCCGGTAGGTTATGTCTTGGTTGGCAGCCTTTTTTTGTCTGTCACCAGGATAACTGTTTAAAGTTTTGCCCGGAGCTGGATTAAATTTTGTACAGTTGTTGGAAATGACACACAGAAGAATCAATTAATTTTTGGTGCATCTCTGTAGCCTGCAAGTAACATAATCATACTTAATTACCAACTTACCTATAAATCACTTGGTGCTTACCGCGGTCACGTGACCAGACTTCCGTGTCGCATGGGGCCGCTGGGAAATGTAGTTGGCTTGTTCACCGGTGGGAATACAGTCTATGGGTCAATTCCAATCGCGCTACTCTGTGAGCACTTGCATTGATAATGGGCTCCGAACCGTTTCAAGGAACAAAACGGAAACCGAAAGCGAACAGAATTTTTACGGAAATTTATGAGGAGCCGAAATGGACAAACATGTTTGTCTGGAACAGAAACGGAAATCCACAAAACTGGTTAAATCTTTTTTTTCTGTTCTCTATATTTTAACATATCCTATGTTTGGGAGAACATTTCAGGTTGTGCATCCATCCAACTTTCATTGTCAGTTATCAAGAAGCCCATTTCATCTGGGGCTCCATCTTGTGGACAGACGATGGAAGTCCACTGCACTTATTCTGTATAAGTTCAGTGCACTGAAGTCCACCAAATATATTCTGTATAAACTATATCTAAACATAACATTGCACAATATAACAATATTGGTGGTGGAACAGTTCCGAGAACGAAAACATTAAACATAGGCCTGCCTGAACCGTTGAGCTTTAATGGCCTTTTAATGGACCCCCTGTTTAAAACTGTAATTCCTCCGTGGACCACCTGGGGTGTCCCTGCAGAACTCTAGCGGTTCTCGGACCCCATGGTTAAGGATCCTGGCGGCTCTGGAGAGTTCAGTAGATTCCGTTTAAATTCAGTTTCGCTTTAAAAATGATATGATCGTTCGAATCTCAAAGTTCGTATTGGCTATAAATAAACGTATATGCATATTTTTTAATACATTATTTTTTGCGGCGTAAGCCCCATTTTTCCGTCTTATTGAAAGGTTTAATGCGAAAGTGGGTGACGGGGGAAAGCCTTGCAGAAATGTTGGCGAGGGCCCGTGCCTGTGAACTAAGCCATAGCTACTAAACATGTGCCACTAGGCCACAGAGACGGCACATAATTGGAATACTATTTAGCTAAAAAATGGCACCAACAAAGATAATTTTACACTGCAAGCGGTTTTATTTTTGGGGTACAGTTTCTCAGGATACATTTTTCTTGTGCACTTTGCATACATCGGTGCCTACTGCATGCAGGGGCAGAGTTCTGCACTCTTGGCGCTTTTGTAGTTGTTAGTTAGCTCCGTGCTTGTCATTGAATTATTGCGCCGCTGTAACTCATACCCCCGCCTTTTTATCGCAGCTTTCCATTGTGCAGCAACTTCCTGTTGGGCCCATACAACCTGTGCACGACTGCTGTTGAGTTTGTCCTTTATACTAGCTGTCCTGGAGAATAAGAGTCCGAAATCAGAAATTGACTTGGTACAGCAAGTAATAAAACAGAACATATAAAGAAAACAAAAGATAACATCAGCGAAATAATAAAGTAATAGCACAACAGTAGTGATAATAATATACTACTAGTATAATGGCAATAGCATGACGGTTATATTAACAAGAGAACAGTAGTACTGCTAACTGCAGTGGTAATAATAGTAGTACTAGAACCATGGTCAATGTTCACACTGCACTATGGAGTACTAGTAGTTTTTCTCCCCTACTAAATGGTGGCTTGCGGCCAATGCTTAGTTCACTTTAACAAGAGCACTGCAACTTACACGTTGCGGAAACTGTTCAGAAGCAGTACTGCAGTGGGGAAGAAGCTATTTCTGAAGCTGGTAGTCTTAGTGAGTAGGGCTCGGAGCAGTCTACTAGAGGGGAGGGAAGAGGTGCTGCGTGGGAGGGGAGGGGTCAGACGCAATGTTCCCCGCTCTGCCCCTATCGCTTGCCTCGAATAGGTCATGTATGGCAGGTGGGGTGGGGGATTCCATTGTTCTTTCAGCCGACCTGATAACCCGCACCTACCTGCGCGGTGATTGCTGTGTAGAATGTGATCGTGATGTATCGTGGCAGGCTGAATTCTTTAACTGGCGCAGTAACAACAGCCTCTTTCGCGCCTTTTTCCGGAAACCACCAGGGTTACAAACAGTGCATACATTTCGTAGCTGCGGTTTTTGTTGTGTGAGTAGCTAAAATAAAGTGTTGAGTAGCTACAAATAGATATTTATAACTGCAGTTAAACATAAAACAAATTGAGCATGTTTCACAACTCGCACCTTCCATTTTTAATGTCTTTATGATAAAGCTTTCTTTTTTTTTTTTTTTTTTTTTTTTTTTGCTGAAAGGCCGGAGGGGTTGTGCGAACCCACAGCACTGCTCGACCTGTGGTCTGAGGGACACACTCTCTATCCGCTCGGCCACCGCGCGCCGCAGTGACTGTAGTCTCTTACCAACAAAAGCCTCCAATCCCTTGTCGACAACATAACTACAATGAATTGTGGAGTCTTTGTGGATACAAGAGGCTCGGCTAGAGCTGTGGGAGAAAAAAATCTGATTATTTAGTTATATGATTTTTATGCAGGTTATGTTTTTGGTAGAGTTGGTTGGTTTGTCTGTCCCCAAGATACCTGAAAAAGTTGTGCACGGATCTGGATGAAATTTTGTACAGTTGTACAGGAAATTACACATGGAAGAATCGATTCGATTTTCGTGCATTTCTGTACCCAATAAGTAACATAATCATACTTAATCACCAACTTACCTATAGATTGCTGGGAGCTTATGGTGGTCACGTGGCCAGACTCCTGGGTCGCATGGGGCTGCTGGGAAATGTAGTTGGCATGTTCGCCGGTGGGATTGCATTGATAATGGGTTGCCACACATACTGCTAGCACTAAAAGTACTATTTCTTTTGTACCAATGCAGCACAGGTTTGCAATCTGAGTGCTTCTAGTTAAAATATTTGAATCATTAAATCATGTTTTAATGCAAAAAACGTAGTGCAGAATGTAATTTAAAATCATGAAATTAAATGTAACTAAGAATGTAGTCTGTAAGGAATAAACAACTGAAATACAATTATTATTATTATTATTATTATTATTATTATAGCATAAATAGTATGGACTTCCTAAAGACAGGCCTACATATAAGGTATAAACAAAATAAAACTTAAATGAAATGATTTTGATTAAAATTAAATGAATTGTGCAGCCCTATGCCAGTTATGTATATGGATATGTCGGGAATCACAAGTGCTGTGAATTAATGTATTGGTCTAAGGCACGCTGTGCCAGAGGCCTTTATGCACTGTGTGTGTGGTGCTGATGAGAGTGACTCATTGAGTAAGTTGAGACTCGCTGTGGCTGACGGAAAGGATGAGGAGGCAGATGATGGGAAATGCAGTCAGCTTTCTGACCCCAATGACCTTTTTCTGTCATCCTCCATCTAATCGTTCCATCCGTTTTTGTTTTTGTTTTTCACTCTCCTACAATGATTTTAGTGGTTATTAAGCAATGTTTCATGGGCAGTCTTTTTGGCTGCAACTACTAAAAATATTTATTTTGATAATCGATTAATCATCCATCTTTACTATAAGGAACAAGCGATCACGCCGCTTGTTTTCGAGTCCGCTTCGAAGCCTCATTACACGTAGTAGGAGTAGCCTCGAATGTCAACAGCCGCTACCGGTTCGCATGTCGACCGGCGTGGCTGCGCACACCTGCACGTTCCATTAAGCTACAAGTTGCAACCCATTATCAATGTAAGTGCTCGAGTAGCGCAATTGCTATTCATACATAGACTGTATTCCCACCGGCGAACATGCCAACTACATTTCCCAGCTCCCATGCTACCCGGAAGTCTGGTCACGTCACCGCGGTAAGTGCCTAGCGACCTATCGGTAAATTGGTGATTAAGTATGATTATGTTACTTATAGGCTACAGAAATGCTCCAAAATCTAATCGATTCTTCAGTGTGTTATTTCCAATAATTGTACAAAATTTCATCCAGTTCCCTCCACAACCTTTTCAATTATCTTGGGGACAGACAAACCAACCGACACTACCAAAAACATAAACGGCTTCGCGGGGCAGCCCCGGCGCAGGTAAAAAGGAATTCTATACTTTGTTTACTGACAAGTTGTCAACTAATGCAACTGTGAACTCTGTGCTCGTTGCTGAAAAACCTGTGCGATGACTGCCATGCGTATTCTCTCACAATAACTGCCCATTGTCAATAACTGTGTCATTAAGCCAACCTGCGGCTGAATTAAGCAGTGGGAAGAAGCGCTATTGGTTTGGGTTACAGCTATGTTTAACCCGCAGTGATACGCCAGGGATTTATTGTCGGTGAGTAACTGAAGCTACGCTAGTTTGTAATCTGGGGCGACCCTGAAATAGTCCCTGGCTCTAGGCCCCTAGGCCTCTGTGTAGTCTGACGTCAGCATCCTGAGAGCTGTCACGGTTATACTCTGTGTTCTCAGTAATACAATGCTGGGAAGGAAGCGGGAGGGCAGATATTGGGACTCATCCTGATCACATGGAGGGAAGTGATCAGAACCGATGCAATTGCTGAGTCTCAAATGTCGCACTTAAGGCAGTGAAATATAGGCTGTGTCTGCAGCCTGGGGCCGCTGGGAAATGTAGTTGGCATGTTCGCCGGTGGGAATACAGTCTATGGGTCAATCGCAATCGCGCTACTCGAGCACTTGGATTGATAATGGCTTGCCATTCATACTGCTACCACTAAAAATATTTTTGTACCACTACGAGTGCTTCTAATAATATATAAAATGATAAAATGTATAACTTTAAAATTCAATAATCATCACAAAAAGCCAGAAGTACTTACATTTGTAAAGATTTTCCACGTTCGGTCGCTATAGATACCCGGCAGGCCAGGTTTTTGTAGTTTAGGTCATTTTTAAAACGTCTCGCAATGCATTATGGGTGATATTGCTTGGTTTTGGGTACATCGATGATCACTCCTTTTCGCGGCGCATCGTTGTATACTTTGAGTGCACTATAAAGGGTACATGCTGAATTCAGACACCTCTACAAAATGCCGTGCGCCCCATATAGTGCACTATATAGGCGATAGGGAGCGATTTTGGACGCGGCCAATGAGCACTGTATTTCAGTGCACTGACTGCTTGGTGCTCTGTGTCACAGTTTAGGACCATCTCTGGATCGAACACCTACGTTTTGTACTTACCGGAAATGCTTTGATGCTTCGGCACATCATGTAAACCATTGGTCGTGCACTGGGTTTTCCACCGCTATTAGGGTTTTATCCGGGCACTCTCAGTGCGCTGGGAATTTCACCAACAGGGACTCTGGACAGTACGCACTCGAAGTGCACGATTGCGCCATTTGAGACACTGCGTATTACTTTACGAATCATGGCTATTCGAGTAATGGACTTAAAGAATTTGCTACAATGTCTCGCCTCGATTCATTGTTGCAACTCTACTGCTTTTGTTAACAACAATAATTTCATGGTTACCTGCGCCGGGAAGCAGTTTGTTTTTGGTCCCATTGATTGGTTTGTCTGTCTCCAGGATAAAAAGTTGCGCACGAATGTGGATGAAGTTTTGTACAGTTGTTGGTAATGACACACGGAAGAATTGATTACATTTTGGTGCATTTCTGTAGCCTATAAGTAACGTAATCATACTTAATCACCAACTTACCGATAGATTGCTGGGCACTTACCGCGGTCACGTGACCAGACTTCCAGGTCGCACGCAGGGGCCGCTGGGAAATGTAGTTGGCATGCAATCACGCTACTCGAGCACTTGCATTGATAATGGGTTGCCCCACTATTGGCACTAAAAGTACTATTATTATTTTTTTTGTACCACTACAGCACAGGTTTGCGATCTCTGAGTGCTTCTTGTTATCTATTCCAAAGTGAAGCTACTCTGGTGTTTTTATTCCAATGTTTTATTCCATGACTAGAAGATAACAAGCAGAATTGCTTGTTATCTTAAAATATTTTAGCCAATTACTCAATCGACATTTTGGCAGAATACTGGATTGCTAAAATATTTGGTTAATGTAATTAATGCCAAGATGGCGATCGCCTTGCTCGGCCAAAAAATAGTGACTTGCTGGATGAAAGCTGAAGTGGTTCTGAAAAAAAAAAAACAACCCAAATATGTAGGGCATTGACTATATTTTATAGGTTTTATCCATGGTTATTTGAAGCATGGAAAATCGCCTAAAAGAGAGCATCAAACAGGCTTAGGTTGGCCAGCGTTTAACTGTTACTGTTCATTGTCCTGCCTGCTCCCAGAGTGAGTGCCTGTATTCCTTTTGTCCACACGACCAGAGAGGAAGAGGAAGTGGCCTCCGCTAACCCTCATATTTATGTGTCTGTCCAGGAAGGACCACACTATAATAATCCTGGTGACAGGTCTGGCTTGGGGAGGGACAGCTCAGCGCTTTTCTTGGTGCAGTACTTCTCTGCCCTGCAGGCTCACCGCAGCACGGCCTGCAGGGCAACCCCATCTCATGTTGTCATATGAAATGCAGTTGGCCTGTTAAATGTTATTGTTAATAATAATAATAATGATAATAATGATAATAATAATAATGATAATAATAATGATAATGATAATGATAATAATAATCAGGGCTTGAAAACTAAATTATTTTTTAAAACGTTCTGTTCCGGACAGTTCAGGCAGGTCTACATTTAACCTTTTCGTTCTCTGAACTGTTACCCCGCCAAAATATTGGTCCTGAACTGGTTCGGAACACAAACATTTAGTTTGTTCTTAAAGTTACTTAAATTGTCCAATGTTAAGTTTAGTTTTTATACAAAATATTTGGTGGACTTTCAAATTTCAAAGCAACTGTATTAACGCCATTACGTTCGCTTCCTCGTCTGTCCACATGATGGAGCCCCAGATACATTTAGCTTGATGACTGACAGTGAAAGTGGAAGGAAATAATCAGACATGGGATATGTCTGGGAGAACGCAAAAAAAAAGTTTTTAACCGGTTTTGTGGATTTCATAATGTTCCGTTTGTGTTCCGGAACAGTTGAAAAAATCTTTTTTCGTTTCCGTTTCCGCTCCTTGTAAAATTCTGTAAAATTCCGCTCCTTTTCGGTTTTCGTTTCTTGAACCGGTTCGGAGCCCTGATAATGATAATAACAACTAGAAGCACTCAGAGGTTGCAAACCTGTACCGTAGTGGTACAAAATAAATAGTACTTTTAGTGCTTGCAGTATGTGTGGCAACCCATTATCAATGCAAGTGCTTGAGTAGTGCGATTGCGATTGACCCATAGACTAATCCCACCGGGGAACATGCCATCTACGGCCCCATGCGACCCGCAAGTCTGGGCATGTGACGCGGTAAGCACCCAGCGTTCTATCGATAGATTGGTGATTAAGGATGATTGTTACTTATAGGCTGCAGAAATGCAATTCAATCGATTGTTACGTGTGTCATTTCAAACAACTGTACAAAATGTCATCCAGCTCCGTGCACAACTTTTTCAGTTATCCTGGGGACAGACAAACCAACGCTGCCAAAAACATAACCTGCTTCGCGCCTCAGCCCCGGCGCAGGTAATTAATCTACCACATTACCTGCATCTGGGCGCCCTCCGATCCAAGATGAGGCTGATAACGGCGTTTCAGGCATGTCCTGGTAGGCTCACCCCAGGAAAGATTATCACTTGACAGATCACATGTCTCACCATCTCCCAATGCCATAGGAGCTGGAATGTGTTGCCAACAATACCTCCACAGGCCTGTTAAGCCAGTGTAAGAAAAAAGAGACATAAACAGAAGACAGTCGTGGAATCTCTACATGTGTAAACACCGGGCTGTGTTAAGAGGACAGCTCATGCCACAGAAGGCGTTTCACTATCTGATTGTAGCAGACTGTGCACACACAATTTTTTGAGGGTGCTCTCTAGATGTTGTTGCATTATTGCTTGGGTTGTCTCACTTGTCTGCCACCAGTGTTAGGGCGATTGAGGAACTTCTTTTTGTCTGCAGAGGTTGTGATCTGCGTTTGCCATTATTGCTTTGATTATTGTCAGTATGCAGGGTTTTGTTTATTTAATTTTAAACATGTTTGATGACATCACACATGTAAACACATCTGTTTGATGACATCACAGATGTGAACACATCTGTTTGATGACATCACAGATGTGAACACATCTGTTTGATGACATCACAGATGTGAACACATCTGTTTGATGACATCACAGATGTGAACACATCTTTTTGATGACGTCACAGATGTGAACACATCTGTTTGATGACGTCACAAATGTAAACACATTTGTACATGTGATGACATCACACTTGGGGGTAGATGATTAATCCCATTTTATTTTGTACCATTTGATGAACAAGAACCCGAAATTGGCATGGTTTAAAAAAAAATGTATACAGATATCAGGAAATTTGACATTTTCAGTGGATTTTCAATGTTTCACTCATCCTTTTAGTTGTGTAATTTTTGCTTCAAAGCCAAAGAGTAGGAAATGAGACACTTTATTCAAGCTTGTTTCTGAAACTCTTGATGAAATGAATGCATGGAGACTGATGCCAAATGAAAGTTACTAATTGTCTGTCTCCCCCTTGCTGTCTTCTTTCTCTCTGTGCAGCATTGAAGAGTCCGGCAGCCTTCCACGAACAGAGGCGCAGTCTGGAGAGAGCCAGGGTGAGTGGTCCCTCGTCGCCAGGGTTCTGCGTGCCACTACCTCTGGCATCTTTAAACCATTTTCTCATTTTCCGGTGTCTGCACGCCACTTCCGGTTTCTAGTCGTGTATTTGGCTATTTTTACAACATGTCTATTCGGTGGGAGCACACGCCTACAGGGTTATTTAAAAATTGTGGTGGTAACTACAATTATTCCTCACCCAAATGCTCTTGTGCGAATCTGTGACCCACAAACGCATGATTCAATAATCATTACATTAACTTGGTTGGTTCTCTCTACAGACAGAGGACTAACTGACTTGGTGTGTGTTGGTTTTCTACAGACAGAGGATTAACTGACTTGGTGTGTGTTGGTTCTCTCTACAGACTGAGGACTAACTGACTTGGTGTGTGTTGGTTCTCTCTACAGACAGAGGACTAACTGACTTGGTGTGTGTTGGTTCTCTCTACAGACAGAGGACTAACTGACTTGGTGTGTGTTGGTTCTCTCTACAGACAGAGGACTAACTGACTTGGTGTGTGTTGGTTCTCTCTACAGACAGAGGACTAACTGACTTGGTGTGTGTTGGTTCTCTCTACAGACAGAGGACTAACTGACTTGGTGTGTGTTGGTTTTCTACAGACAGAGGACTAACTGACTTGGTGTGTGTTGGTTCTCTCTACAGACAGAGGACTAACTGACTTGGTGTGTGTTGGTTCTCTACAGACGGAGGACTAACTGACTTGGTGTGTGTTGGTTCTCTTTACAGAGGACTAACTGACTTGGTGTGTGTTGGTTCTCTACAGACAGAGGACTAACTGACTTGGTGTGTGTTGGTTCTCTCTACAGACAGAGGACTAACTGACTTGGTGTGTGTTGGTTCTCTCTACAGACAGAGGACTAACTGACTTGGTGTGTGTTGGTTCTCTCTACAGACAGAGGACTAACTGACTTGGTGTGTGTTGGTTC
>OMKY01209076.1:0-10054 GCA_900302395.1 Bregmaceros cantori | reverse complement strand
ATATATATATATGTATATATATATATATATATATATATATATATATATATATATATATGTGTATATATATATATATATATATATGTGTATATATATATATATATATATATATATATATATATATATATATATATATATATATATATATATGTATATATGTATATATATATATATATATATATATATATATATATATATATATATATGTATATATATATATATGTATGTATATGTATATATATATATATATGTATATGTATGTATATGTATATATATATATATATGTATATGTATGTATATGTATATATATATATATGTATTGTAGGATTGCTCTGGGGGCCAGAAAACTGGTTGGCGGGCCGGATTTGGGCCGCCAGTTGAATAGCCCTGCTGTAGGCAATCGACTGCTTATAAAGTCCCCTGTCTGCAACGTCTTTCTCAGTAACCTTTTTTCTATGTCTCCTATCTAACTCCTATCCCAGCCCTGTTGCTCCCATTGCATGCCCCCACGTGATCTGCTTTCTAACCTATCGCAATGTGTTGTGTGTGAATTTTTATCCCACAGCACCCCCTGGTGTCATTTTAAACCCATTACATCTGCAACACTGTGTTGTTAATGGTAAAGATTTGTTGGTACTGACTACAAATCTCATGACTGGGTCACAGAAAGGTCTTGGTCCCCAGGCCAGTAATTGGATAGATCTGGTCGGTGCTTTCCTTTTAAAAACCTCACCACCCATTAAAGGCTCACTGTCTGAAACCACAGTCTGTGGAGGGAGAGGTGGGTACATAGAAACATAATGAAAATAATTATGAATGTTATATATCCTCAACTAGGGTGCAACTAACAATTATTTTAATACTAGTTGCAGATTTTTTCAACAATCAGTTGATTAATATTTAATATTTTTGCTTTAAAAACATCCCAAAAATTCCACGGCGACACAGAACTCACTACATTTAATTATTATTTAATTTTTTAAATATCACTAATAATTTGATGGGTATTCTTTATATTCATGTTTTTTTTTCATCAACGTTGATTAACGTTCATCATATTTTGGATTTTCAGAAATGATCAGGTTATATAAAACCCACACCCACATGCATCCTTGAGACATTCTGCAATGTCTCCCTGCCCCGAATAAAATGGAAAATGGCGCTCACGGTGAAAAAAATGAATAAAGAGGACGTTGTTTGGCGGAGTGGTTAAAGACGCTGCATCAACGCGCCCCCCCCACCTCCCCATTCATAGTAACAGCGTCCATGGTGCCCTCCTTGTCGGCTTGTCTGCGATGTCTTTTTATATAACTTTAAAAAATAAATAAGTAACTTTAAAAATAAATGAGGCCGAGCAGGTAGAGAGCGTCCCCCCCAGACCATAGGTCGAGCAGTGCCGCAGGTTCAAATTCCCTCTCCGTCTTTTCTGCAATGTCTCCCCCACCCGACTCTTCATCCCAGTTTCAGATTTAATCCTGTCACTATCTCACTCAATAAAGAATGAAAAAAGGTGCTTGCGTTCAAAAAATAACTTAAAAAAATACATTTCCCCACAGCGACACAGAAATATGTCTTTTTTATCTTCAATTCAACTTTATTAATGTGGTCAATTTTGGTTCACATTACTCGGACACACTCAACTCCTTACAAATGATTTATATGCTAATAATTAGATTTTTTTTTCTACTTAAAATGAAAAATGGCGCTGATGCTATAGTAAAAAGGGGTAAATAGATAACTTTTTAAATAAACATATACTGTATATGTTGACATCATGACAGAACCTGCTGGAGTCTAAACAGCAGTGGTGGAACTGGTTGGTCCACCGGTTGAATCCATTAGCGGTGTGTGGCGTCTTCCTCTGTGGTTGTGATTATCCTCAAACCCCCGGAGTGGTGGCTGAGAGAAAATCAATAAAGATTAGCGCAGGGATCCGTGCCAGCAGACATACAGTGATAAATACTACCGTGGAGGGTGACGGCAGACTGGACTCTAATGAATCATTTTATTAAGGTTTCAGCAGATGTATAGTAACATATCATGTTATACAGAAAGGCTGAAGACGCTAACTTTGGACTTTCTTTTCATTACCTGTGCCGAGCAGGTTATGTTTTTGGTCGCGTTGGTTTGTCAGCAAGATAACTGAAAAAGTTTGCGCGGAGCTGGATGAAAATTTGCAGACTTGACACACGAAAAAAGTGATTACATTTTGGTGCATTTCTGTAACGTAACTTAATAGCGTTTGACTACTGTATTAGCTTACAAACTGCAGCAACACACAGCAGTTTGAATCTGGCTTGCCAGGCTATACAACTACCATTCTTTTTTTTAATGTTTTTTCCAGCCCATTTTCCAAGCTTTATTTATTAGGGTTAGTGGAAACAGGTGAAGATGGGCAGACATACGGGAAATACGTCGGTGGTGGGATTCGAACCACCGACTCACCGCGCCATTAAGGCATAAGCCTGCTTTCCAGTGCACTGCCTAACCGACTGAGCTACTGGGCAGCACACAACTACCATTCTTGAGCTCTGTGTCACACTCCATCGCTCCACTGACTCAACATAAAGGACAGAAGCGAAGCCATCAGAACGTATATAATAATAAACTATGACTGTGACCTTGTGGGAACACAGACCCCCGCGCCGACGGTCCAGCTAGCCAACAGCTAGCCATGTCCTGTCAAACATCGCTGGCCGGCCTCCAAACTAATCCCCTAATGGACGGAGGAGACGCCCGAAATGGACAACAGTGTCCTCATCTGGAGAACAAACGGGTCCTAAACCTGATTAACATCCTCAGTCCCGCTTTAGATCCACCAGCAGCCAGACTTCCTAAAGGACTGCATTTTAAATTCAACTCAAATATGCTTTGCCAAGTTACAATCCATCACTTCAGCAGTCTTTTCATGGCTCCATTGTAGCAAAATCGAATGCAGGAGAATAATAAAGAAGCAAGCGACGGACTGTTGTCCTGAGTCAGGCTCTTGGAGTAAAGATCCTTAACATAGATTTGTTTCCAATATTTACCGAGCTAACTGACCCTATCAGCGCTGATCCTGAGTCTGATAAGATACTTTATTTGATTACACAGACATACATACATGTACAGTGAAATTCTTCCTGTGCATTTAACTCATCCCTGAGGAGCGGTGGGCAGCCGTGGTGCAGCGCCCGGGGGGCCAACGACAGATTCTGAGCTAGTACCTTGGCCAGGGGCACTGAATGGAGCAGGTTAACTAGAACATGTTTTTGGTGGTGGGGGAAACCACAGTGCCCGGAGGAAACCCACGCAGACACGGGGAGAACATGTAAACTCCACACAGAAAGTACCTGGTTGGGATTCGAACCCAGAATCCTATGGGAGCTGAAATAAAAAATATTAACGCCAAATCTGATGCGTTTGTGAAATAATGACCACCCTCACACAATTAACCGATAATTATCCCGGCAATATACATTAAAAAAATCAATTAGGAAATATATTGAAATAGTTTAAAACAGGTTGCTAAGATTGGAATATTTTGTATTGGAATTCCCATAGGGCTCGGATGTACCCCCATACCAACTCGGAAGTAGGCACGGACATCAAAACGAACGCAGTGTCCATTTTTATATACAGTTTATGGTTGTTGTCTCCAGCTGGCCAACATGATCCTTCCTGCCGATGAGAACTTCCTGCTGCTGTTCCGCAGAGAGGCCTCCCTGGACAACAGTGTGGAGTTCATGAAGGTACGTTGATGGTCAGCGATGGCAAAAAACAAAGTGCAACTACTTAAGTACTATACTTAATCGTTTTTTCAAGTAACTGTACTTTTAGAAGTACATTTTTCTCTGATGACTTTTTACTTGTACTGAGTAGATTTTTAACAAAAATATCTGTACTTCTACTCCTTACTTTACCCAAAACAGGGCGCTCTCTCTCGGTGTGTCTCTCTCTCTGTCTCTCTCTCGGGCGCTCTTGCTCTCTCCCCCTATCGGGCACTTTCTCTCTCGCTCTCTTGGCCTCTTTCTCTCTCTCTCTCATTATTTGGAGTACTTTTTTACTTTTACTTGAGCAACTATTTGGATGACTACTTTTTACTTTTACTTGAGTAATATTTTGCTGAAGTAACAATACTTTTACTTGAGTAATTTTTATGGCTACTCTGCCCCTATCTGGTGATGCACAGGAAAGTGTTGCATCTCACACTCAAAGAGTGAGACTTTGAAACCATCAGATTGTGCTCTCACTAGTTCATCTCAAAGCCCTCACTTCTGTAATCTGTCAACTGGTATTTTTGCCTCAAGGTGATGATGATAAAGAAAGACGTCACTGTGATCAATAATTAGTAATACATTTGGAACAGGGACGTGGAACCTTGACGTGGAGTCGATATCAACTCTATGCATGATCAAACACATCAATTTTAAACAATTATGCTGTTAATAAATGTTGGTTAATGATCAGTATTATGAGGAAAAGGACGTTAGAGTACAAACTTGAGATCGACCAGTGAATGGCCTGCTGCATGCTGCCCCCTGGTGGTCAGTTTGCGCAGTGCACAGACAGTTTCTATTTAGCTGTTCAGAATTAGATGTAAAACACCAACCTGGTAACAATAATAATAATAATAATAATAATAATACATTATTATTAAAATATATTTGTTTACTCTCAAAAACGGACAATGCTGAACATGTCCATCGCATGTTTAACTTGCAGCTTTTCTCACATTAACAGATATGGAGGAAATATGATGCTAACTGCAGTGGCTGCATCTCCGCTCAGGAACTGAAGGTGAGAACACACACAGACAGAAGTGTATCAATCTATAAACACATTCGGGGAAGTAATCTGCATAGTCACTGTGCATTTGGAGTTGTGAATTTTGGATAAAGATATCATTGAATGTGTACGTTGTATATTGTATATTGAATAGAATATTTTGTTCACCCTGGGCTTGAACATGTCTTGGGCAGACCATAAGGGTGAGAACAGTGTGCTGCTCCGCAATTCTTTAGAAAGTTCTGGAAAAAAAAGTCTGACACCGTGACCCGTGTTCTGGTTCCGACAGGCTTTCCTTCAGGATGTCTTCCAGAAGCACGGCAGAGACGTGTCCTCTGAAAAACTTCAAGAGTACACTGATGCTATGGTAGACTCACACCTAGAATATAATATGGTAGACTCACACCTAGAATATAATATGGTAGACACACTACTACTACTACTACTACTACTACTACTAAAAATAATAATACATTAATTAATAATGATACATTAATTAATAATAATACATTAATAATAATACATTAATTAATAAAATAAATTAATAATAATACATTAATTAATAAAATAAATTAATTCTGGCATTCTTGATGTTCTGCAGATGAAGATATTTGACAGGAACCAGGATGGATCTCTGGAACTTGATGACATGGCCAGGTGACCTCTGTCTACCTGACACTTGTGTTTGCAGTTGGTACTGTGTGTGTGTGTATAAATGAAAAATCTAAAAAAACATCAAGTTAATTATCATTTTCCTCTTTCAGGATTTTGGCGATGGATGAAAACTTTCTGCTCCAATTTAAATTGGATGTGAGTAATGATTCATGTTTATTCTATTACCGTTATTGTTTGTGTTAGTAGCAGTAGTAACAGTGGGAGTTATGTATCTGCTATGAATGAATGTTTTAGTTGTGTAGTAATATTTATATTGATATTTCCACGTATCATCTTCAGGCTTCCAGCCAAGCTGAGAGGAAACGGGACTTTGACAAGATCTTTGCTCACTACGATGTCGTAAGTAACCCAGTTTTTCACAAGAATGCACCAATTCAGGCGGAATAATATCTGACATATAACCAGAGCTGCACGCTCAAAATTATGAATGTGTTTTTTCCAACGTTGCGATATATTGCGGTTCAGTCGTTGTGTGTTTTTTTTTGTTTTTTTTTCTCTAGGGGTTGGGGAGCTACAAATAGATATTTTTAATAGTGTTGCACCGGTACCGGTATTGGACGTAGTTGGTATCGGCACCTTTTTTTGTGGTATCGGTATCAGCGAGTACCAGCGCCCAGTAGCATATCGATACCATTTTTCCAACGGCGTACGGCGGAAACTGCCGGAATCTTGTCTAAATCTAGAATATGTAAATGAAATGTTTTTGTGAAAAAATGTAAGTAAAGTAAGTAAAACCTAAAATAAAAAAATGTCTAAAATATATCTTCTCATCTGTTTAAATAAAATGGCCGGATAAAAAAAATGCCTTTTTCTCAAAAAGTGGTCAAGTGGAGTTAGGGGTTTTTTGCATCTGAAGTCACTACCCCAATATCACCCAAACAATACAATATTAAAATAATGAAATAATTCTTAATGTGTTATTGCTTTTTATAATTTTCCTCGACTACTGTTAATCATAGACTGCGCGATAACACTAGTAGATTCTTCCCAACCTCTACTTCTAAGCTCATCTCACTGACTCCTTGCCTCTGTCAGAGCGGAACGGGAGCGCTGGAGGGGGCAGAGGTGGACGGCTTCGTCAAGGACATGATGGAGCTGGTCAGGGTAAGTTAAAAGGCATGTCACCTTGTCCTAATGGATCCCTGAATCGTCCACGCATCACACGAAAAGGTCCGGTGGGTCTGGATCAACCAGGCCAACAAATCAAATTGTCATCCACGGGGTACGCGTTGGCCGAGTGGTTACCGCACCTAACGCGACCCCATCCATGTTAGTGGCGCTGCGTCTACCGCAGTGTCCGGAGTGACGCGAGTTCGACTACGCTCGTCGACTTGTCTGCAATGTCTACCCCCGATCTCTTCAACCCAGTTTCCGACTAATCCTATCCAATAAAGATGGAAAAACGGCGCTGACGGCAGAAAAAATTACTTAAAAAAAATAAATTGTCATCCATGTTTGGGTGATCCAATCAGCGTGGGCCTCCACGCCACCTGTCACACCCACTGCGCTGTGATTGGATAACTTCATTTGATTGACACACCTTTTTTCAGACCTGCTTAATCCAGACCAAATGATCGTTCTAATCATGTGCGATGTGTGGACGATATGTTGGTTCTGGCTCTCCAGACTACCTGACTGTATTGACCAGCGGTTGTCCCCACAGCCGAGCATCACCGGCCAGCAGCTGGACAAGCTGAAGGCCGTGCTACTGGGTCACTGTGACGTCAATAAGGACGGAAAGATCCAGAAGAACGAACTGGCTCTGTGTCTGGGCATGAGGTCTGCTCATTAGACGGCATGGGTGGGGGAAGTTAAGCACTGATGTATATTTTCAACCATCAACATTGGTATTTTCTTTTGCGACCCACAAAAAGTATATCAAATCAAATCAAACTTTATTTATATAGCACCTTTCATGCAGAGCAAAAAAAGTGCTTCACAGCAACAAAACTAAACTAAAAGGAACAATTGACCCACAATCTTCCCAACCCATTGAAAGCAAGCATACACACATAGCCATACACGCACACACACGCAGGCAATGGATTTGTCAATAAAATTATAGACATAGCTTGGCGCCGAGGATATACAGCAAGAGGAAACACTGGATTTATGAATGGCATTCCCCCGGCCGCGGGCACACATTCACAGAGCGAGTGATGTCTGGTGATCAGTTGTATTTTGCCCGATATGATCTTGAGAGGGGAGTGCTGGATATGTCATCTAGGGACGCAAGGAACCAAGGACTTCAATCTTGTGACTTGTAGCGTTTGCACACCCACTTTCTGAAATGATCTGCATTATAGCGCCAATGCAGGTCGAGCTCACCCCACTGTAGAACCATACTCGTGAAGACTTTTTCAGCCAGTGGGCAGAATGAATAAATGTGTGTGTGTATTCATCAGTGTTTGTGTTGCATGTGATTGACAAAGGGTCGCTATGCGAAGAAAAAAAAAGAAATTTTAATAAAGTATAAATACAAATAACACTCTGGATATGCTCTGTCATTGCTACGCTTCATGATCTGAAACGACGAAATAAACAAATGTTATGACTGAGAATTTGGGTGTGTTCTGTGTGGGACTGATGTATCTGTTCATTAAATCCCTTTTGTTCGACCTGCTTCATACCGTACGTGGTTATGGAGTTACCTCCACACTCACCACTCTGATCATTGTCGTTCATTTCCCAGGGGGAAATCGGGTTTTTGGAATGATCAACATACTTTTTTAAAACGGCCACAGTCCGAATGATCTTGTCAGTATGGTGCACTCGAATGGCGAGTGCACCATACTGTTCCATTTCTGTTCCGGAACATTTGAAGAAATCTTTGTTTCCGTTCCTTGAACCGGTTCGGAGCCCTGCTTGTCACACCCACTGCGCTGTGATTTGATAACTTCATTTGATTAACACACCTTCTTTTCTAACCTGCTTAATCCAGACCCAATGATCGTTCTAGTCTTGTGCGATGCGTGGACGATTCATTTGTTCTGATTTGCCAGGTGAGAGAAAAAGGCATTGAGGCAGGGGAAAGGGGACTATGAAGGACGAACAACAAATAAGAAGAGAGACACACAAGCAGACAGGTCGGCTTGGTGACACAATGGACAGGTTCTCCAAGAACTCCCAATAGACCACTGGAATGAGAGTTCATACTGCTTCCCTGTTTATGGGCTGTGTCTATGCCGCCCGGGGGCAGAGGACCGGGGTTGGAGACGGAAGTTTCCGTTGAGGGCGGTAGCAAGAAAAGGAGATACAATGAGGCGTGCGGTGGCAGAGTGGTTAGAGAGCTGGTGCCCCAGGCCAAGCAGTGCTGCGGGTTCTAATGCCCTCTCTGGCTTTTCTGACATGTCTTCCCCGACTCTTCATCCCCAGTTTCCGATTTCATCCTGTCACTATCTCTCTCAAAAAAAAAGAATGAAATAAAAAAAGAAAAACGGTGCTTGCGGGGGCGCGCGGTGACCGAGCGGGTAGAGAGCGCGTCCCGCAGACCGTAGGTCGAGCAGTCCCGCAGGTTCAAATCCCCTGTCCGGCTTTTCTGCAATATCTCCCTCCAACTCTTCATCCCAGCTTCCCATTTAATCCTGTCACTATCTCTCTCAGAAAAAGCGGCGCAAAAAAACGAAAACAAAAAAAGAACAGAAATAGAAGAGGGAGGGATAGAGAGAGGGTGCTCTTTGCTCGATCGTGTCAGACAGTGTTACACACCGTTATGACTGCTCTAAAACGTACCTGACTGTCCTCATGTAATGGGTGTAAAATGACACCAGGGGGTGCTGCAGGATAGAAATTCACACACAATATGTTAGAAAGATCACGTGGGAGATGGGAGTTCCCAGCATGCAACGGGAGCAACAGGGGCTGGGGACAGGAGTTATAGACGTAGAAAACGGTTACTGGGAAAGACATTGCAGACAGGGGACTATATAAGCAGTCGATTGCCTATAGGGTAATTACCTGTGCAGCCTCTTGCTCTTGGAATTTCAAATTTTATCTAGTTAAACATATCACAAAGTATTAACACAAGCTCAAGTGTAAGTCACCAACATTGTTTTAATGCTAAAGCTTTGGATGTCGTAAGATCCGCCAGCGGCGGGGGAAGGACGCAGGCAGGATCACTCCAAAGTGCTCGATGTGATATGTTTATTCACATAGGACCAGGTCACAAAGAGGCAGGTCGCCTATCGGCTCACTGCTTTATAGACAGAACACAGAACATTCCAGACATGTGATGTCACAATGATAGGCTGACAGCTACCAGCCAGCCTCATGCAACCTCCCATGTGTCATTGCATCAGTCTAAACCACACATGATGAAATTCTGTATATTGCTCAATAATTCTATTAATATGTAGATCACTACACACTTTCCCCCAGAGCATAAATACAGGACTACAATGACATCATGGAAATAACCTAAACATGTCAAAACATTATTTCCAAACACCACAATGTACAATAATTCATTCCAAGTATCATTCAGTCTCTGTGAGTGACGCAGGCAAAATAGCGGAATTGTCTCTACACATACAGTCTCTGCGTGGGAACTGATACACATGGAAAGTCAATTAATGGGAGAATTATAACCCACTTTGCGTCCAGCGCACGGGTC
>OMKY01209074.1:0-10482 GCA_900302395.1 Bregmaceros cantori | reverse complement strand
GTGTCAGGAAGTGGTTGACGGACCGCACGCAGTGGGGATGGCCGCGGGGCCGCCTGATCAGGCGAAAGGCGCCGTGGAGTTGGAGCGGCTCTCGGGACGAGAACCATATCGGGAGGGGGCAGTGTAGTGAATGCACGCGCGGTGCATTCTGGGCCGGCACCATTGGCGGTCCTCCACCGGCCAACACGCCTCCTTAAATAGAGTCCGAACTAACCTTGGCAATGGCTGAGTTCAGCTATTGCTGACGTAGGTTCCTCTATTCCCAGCTCCTCCATGAGGGGACAGCCTTTCCATGAGGGGACAGCCTTTCATTACAGTATGTATGTATATATATATGTATATATAGATATATAGATATATAGATATAGATATATAGATATATAGATATATAGATATATATCGATAGATATATAAATAGACATAGAAAAAAGAGACATTCTTTTTCAGTGAATGAGGTTGTCATAGGCCTAGGTGGAGAATAACATTGCCACGTCTGTCATTATTACAGCTTTCAATGATTTATTTCAAATTTGAAACATTGTCTAGCCTGTAAGATTTTAAAAAAACGTTAAAAAAAATCGAAATCGAATCGTGGTGTATTCTTGAGAATCAAAATAAAATCGAATCGTTGGGTCAGGAAATCGATACGGAATCGAATCGCCATGATGGGTGTGATTTACACCCCTAGTGAATGCATGTGTTTTAGTTATGTCCACACAGAAGTAATGCACATGAATAATAAACCTTTACACATATTGACTTTTACAGGCAAAAGCTGGTACTGCATGCCACCAAGGCTCGCTCGCTGTTCACTGAAGAATGTGCCATGAAGTATCGTCTCTTCATCAGCAAGACTGAGGAGTGGATGAGGTTAACACACTACACATTCTATTTCACGACTTATACAACGTGTTTCCATCCATCCCAATTGGGATGGATGGAAACACGGGATGCATAGCTCTATCTTGGTGATCTAGATCAGGGGTTCCTAATCTTTTTCCACCCCAAGGACCGCTTCACACAGCTCAAACATGCACCGTGCACCTTGTTTTAACTTGTCTTAACCAGCTTTTAACCAGAGATACATGTATATATGTACCCCTCGCACATACAGATGGATGAAATAGAGCAGCTACGCTAAAACTGTTATGTACATAGCACATGTCATGTTGAAATGTTCTATGGCTCTGTACTGTCTGTCCTAAAATAAATTAAATTCATTCAGAATTACTTTATTGCCAAATCCTACAAGCACACAGCATGGAATTTGACTTTGGTCATCTGTTCAACCCCCTGGTGCAGCAAGTAATAGTACAGAATACATAAGTACAAACCAAAGAGGTAACAGCAGTGTAATAATAGCAATGGTGGTATTAAGAACAACGTAATACTAATAGCGTAATATAGTAATATTAACATGTTCTTCTGCACGTGCGTCTGTGCTTCCACAGGAAGGTCCACCAGGTGAGGAAACAGCTCATGTCGTTCTCCGGCCAGCTGATCAGCAGTGAGAAGGAGGTGGCGGCTCTCATGGAACGTGTCATCAAAGTACGTCTCATCAGGAGGAGAAATATTCATTCATACCATTCACGTGGGCAGCACTTTGGTGCAGTGGTTAGCATTGCTGCCTCACAGCTAGAAGGTCCTGGGTTGGAACCCCAACCCGGACAGGTCCTTTCTGTGTGCAGTTTACATGTTCTCCCTGTGTCTGTGTGGGTTTCCTCTGGGCACTCTGGTTTCCCCCACCACCAAAAACATATTCTTTAGGTAGTTATTCTTGGCCCCTGGCCAAGGTACTGGCTCAAAATCTGGAGTTGTCCCCCGGGCACTGGACTGCGGCTGCCCACCGCTCCTCAGAGATGGGTTAAGTATCTTATTTTATCTTATCATCCATACTTAACTGATCTGCTTCTACCATATGAGCCACCGCGGACCCTGAGGTCCTCCGGCACTGGTCTCTTTATTCTAGAACACATGGAGAGGCCACTTTCAGCGACTATGGCCCTCAACTGTGGGATAGTCTGGCTTGGCTTTTAAGTAGGATGTCATCTGCCTACTGTGTGTGTGTCTGTCTGTCTGTCTGTCTGTGGATATTTGCTTCGATTGATTTCAAGAGACTGATGTCGATTTCAGAGACTGCGGTTCATTTTGCAGTTTTTTGTTTTGTAAAGCACTTTGTGTTGCTCTCTATGAAATATGCTACATAATGAAATACAGTTTAAGTATAAATTTACAAGGATGAGGATAAGTTGTTGGGTTGACGTATTTACATGTCCATAAGTGGACTTTTCAGATCCTAACCATGTTTTCTCCATCCTGTAGCTGCAGGAGCTGCTGCCTCAGAAGGTTCTTCCAACTTACCTGAGTCACAACACTCTGGTGGAGATGACCAATGGGTGAGGTTGACACAACATCCACAACACATGCATACACAAGTCACAATACTATTGTCTGCAGTCTGCACTGTAAAAGCCCTTTTATACCCTCCGTTAATAACGGAAACGGACACTTTCATCCGGTTCCGTAGATAGTTTCATTAATCTCATGTGCAATGTTGATGTTCAGGATGAAGAAACTGAAGGAAGAGATGGAGGAAATGGAGAAGGAACTGGCTGAGAACAATCACTTCCTGGAGAGGTCTGTTTACACCTTTTGTGCATTCTGTGACGATGGAGCGATGTACTTTTTATTCATCCCAGGGGAAATTACACGTTGCTGCAGGAGAGGGAACAGATCATCCAATATATAGCGAGATATCATGTATTCCCTCGGTTTGATGCGGGAGGTTTCAGCCAAGTTCTCTGCAGGAGTATTAAGGGGCGTAACATCGCAACCAAAATATTTTGTTTCCGTTATTCACTCGCAGAGATTGATGACAGCCACATTGAAAATGATGTGTCGTGCTGCCCAGTAGCTCAGTCGTTTAGGCAGTGCACTGGAAAGCACGCATATGCCTTAATGGCGCAGTGAGTCGGTGGTTCGAATCCCACCATCGACGTATTTCCCGCATGTCTACCCCCCATCTTTGCCTGTTTCCACTAACCCTAATAAATAAAGCTTGAAAAACCACTTGATCAACCATCGACCATGCCATGAATGATGGCAATTGACCAATTGATTATGAAATTTTGGAGATTATTAATCTCCAATTAATGCACTAATCGATTAATTGCCAAGGAATCTTTGTTATTGTCAGTAGTTTTTTGCTGACTCCACCACCTATTGATCTACACAAATTTGATATTTAACATGATAATATCTGAAAATCCAAAATATGATTAAAATTGTATTGGTAAATATTATTGATAAAAATATGAATATGAAGAAAACTATCAAAATATTAGCATAACAATTAATTGTAATGAGTTTGTGTTAAATTGTAACTAAATTGTTGTACGTTTGTTGGATATCATTAACCAAAATGGACTACATTTCAAGCTGACAATATTAATTTCTGTGTCGCTATAAATATTTTGGGGATTTTTGAAAGGAAAAATATCTAACTGATAAGTTGATTAATCATTTCAATAATCGGCAACTAATCGACTATTAAATTAATCGTTAGTTGCAGCCCTAATGATCATAACGCATTTCATTCACAAGTCCATTCCAGATTTTTTTTCTGACCCCCTGGATGAAATGGCTTGTCTGCTCTGCAGGTTTGCCAACTTCAATGTGGACGGCAGCCTACGGAATGTCGACCGAATATAAAGATCCCCGTCAAACTACAGCGCCCACCCAAAAGGCACATTCATTCTTCAGACTCAAGAAGCAGACGTGGCCATCGGATTATATCTTGCACTGCCAACCGAAGCTGTAATTCAAAGATGACGCTTGTGTCATGAAACCCACAACTACGCCTGTGGACACATTGAATCTGTAATTAACTCGCAGGCAGTCCATAACCGATTGTGATTATGTTAGCCCCTCCATGTCTAAGCTGGTGAAGGGGGGCTGTTGACTGTCAATAGCTTGAGGAGAGCGATATGGGATCAAAAAACTCTGGTGTGTCTTCAAAATCTAGATTTACCACTAGGCTTGAGATCTGTAAACAGGGTTAGGGAGGGCTTACTTTTGGATTAATTTTGGAGGAAAAAAAAGCATCAGTTCTAACAAATAATTTCTAGAAGATGATATAAACGGCAGCTATTCACCTCAAAGCCTGAAGCCACCTAGATTCAGTTAAATTATGTAAAACAAGCAAAAACAAATTCAGTTATTTTCTGCATGATTTGATTTTCAAGCAATTCAAAAGTAATTTAATCTGTTTATGTGAACGTGATGTGTTCCAAATGTTTTTAAATGAATTTGGATTGATTTCTGCCTTCTAAGGAGTTGAACATCTGTAGTTTTATAGCAAATGACTTGTTAGAACTCTTTCGTCTTGTTTTCTAAAAGCGAATCCAAAAGTAGCCATTTCTATTGAGTTGTAACATGTACAGACAATTTTGTAAAATGTCCAACCATCGATACGATCGGTATATGATTTTTGTGTCTTGTTATAAGCCTTCTTTTAGTAGTTGTACATTTTTTTAAATGTGTTTCTTTCCCCATTAAATGAGTTGCCTCGCCCCTCAAAGTTCAACTCTATAAGAGTATCCGATTAATTGAACGCACATGTACTTGTGTCTGTCATAATAATTCTTCTGGGATGCTTCAAATCACACTTTATGGCCGTTTCTAGAAAAAGCAGGAGGGACGTAAGTTCATTTATTGTACTTATTTAGGCTGCTTTTGATAAGCTATGCATGTGCCAAAAATATAGAGATAGTTTGAGGATAAACCAGAAGTGACTGGTCTACGTGAAAGTTATAGCTGTTTACAAAAGTTCACATATAAACACCGGCAACTTACAATACACATTCCAATGGGAAACAAATAGGCCGCCAACGCTTTATTTTACGGTACGTTTATTACCATATAATTAGCTGGTAACTACAAGTTAGTAATCAATATTTACTGAGTAATTACATGGTTGCTATGATGTTACTACCAGGTCCAATTACCAATTACAAATTGATATCTTGACAACCATGGAGTAATATACCTTATGTAACCAGTACTTACCCGTAAAAAAACATGGCAATTATCAGATTATATTGAGCATATTTGCTCAGTAAATATATATTTCTAACTGGTAGTTACTTAGTAATACCCTGGTTGCTGTAAAAAAAAAATGAATCGCTAAGTAAAAAGTAATAACCTGGTAGTAATATAGCTACCATATAAATACCAGGTATTAACACTGTAAATACGAATACCTGTTAGTTACTTGGTAATATCCTGAAGGTTGTCAAGATATCAATTAGTAATGGCCAAGTAGTAACCTGGTAGTAACATCATGGCTACCAAATAATTACTAAATATTGATTACTTCCTTGTAGTCACCAAGTAGTTAACGGCTAATAATTTGGTAATAAGTGTACCGTAAAATAAAGCATTACCCATAAACCCTTCATTCATAAATGATGTTGCCGTTCCAGGCCAGTTCTATTTTATTACCTGTGCCGGGGCTGTGCCCCGGAGGCAGGTTATGTTTTTGGTCGCGTTGGTTGGTTTGTTTGTCCCCAAGATAACTGAAAAAGTTGTGCACGGATCTGAATAAAATTTTGTAGAGTTGTTGGAAATGACAAACGGAAGAATTGATTACATTTGGATGCATTTCTGTAGCCTATAAGTTACACAATCATACTTAATCGCCAACTTACCGATAGATCGCTGAGCACTTACCAAGGTTACGTGACCAGACTTCCGGCTCACAGGGGCCACTGGGAAATGTAGTTGGCATGTTCACTGGTGGGAATATAGTCTATGGGTCAATCACAATCGCGCTTCTTGAGCACTTGCATTGATAATTGTTTGCCACACGTACTGCATTTTTTGTAGCACTACGGCGCAGTTTTGCAATCTGAGTGCTTCTATTTTTTATTTTTTTTCGTCTCTCTCTTAACCTGCTGCTGCTTGCAGCTGTCCACACAGTTTTTCTTGTAGTGGGCAGAGTTCTAGTGTCCCAGCCGAGGAACGGATGAGCAGAGGCAAGAAACTTTGGCTTGGTGGAAGGCAATTCACAAGCACTGTGAGCAATAATGTTGTTGTGTGGATGAATCGATGAACCTTGTGGTAAAATTACAGCGAGCGATGAGGATCGCACTGTTCTGCTCTCACACTCGCAGGAGTTGTAAAATGCCAGAACTTGAGAACTCTTCACAAGGGCTTGTCATCATCTCCAAATCATGTGGTTGATTTATTATGAGTAATAACATGTATATAGGCAAAACATCAATGAACATCTATGTATACACACTCAGCGTTCATAGTCATGTTCCTATGGAGTCATCATCAAGGCATTGTTTCTCCACAACCCAAAACCTTGCTTGGGTGACCTACTGGTGCCATAATGTGTTTTAATGTAATATAGTAATGTGTTCGAGATTGATGATGCACTGTTCTGGTGGAGTCCAGACTGCTGGAAGTATGCATGAGCTGTACAGTTCACTTGCATTCAAATGAAGAGTTTCCTGTCTTGCTGCCTTTTTGAAGGTCTTTCTCCAGTGACTGTAATTTATTTTTCTTGTGCTCAGAATGTGTGCGTAGGATGGCCCAGCAAGCCAGATCATCCATGCGCCGCGCGTGACTACAACAACCATTTGGTCAGGATTGAGCAGATTGGAAAAAAGGTGTCAATCAAATTAAGTTATCAAATCACAGCGCAGTAGGTGTGACAAGTGGCATGGAGGCCCGCGTCTCGATTTGAACACGGCCCTCCTTAGCTGATTGTACCGCCCGAATTTGGGCGACAATCTGATTTGTCTCCCTGTCTGGTACAGACCCACCAGTCAGGCTATGCGTAAGATGCATACTAGATGACTGCTAAAGATTGTTGATTTTCTGAGAATTTTTATTTTGGTCCATTTTCTGGTAATTGCCTAGTCTGTCTGTGTGACTGGCAGACAAAGCCAAATACCAAATTATTATTATAGTTATTATTATTATTATTAACAGTGGCTAATGGATAGGCCTATACGGTGCTCAGCGTAGATTTAGTAAAAGCCCTTTTGTAAAGTGGCATTGTAAACAATGGGTCCATTAACCAAAAATAATTTCAAAAATGTCCAAAAAAGGATGTTCTCAATCGCCCAACAACCCCCCCCCCTCTCCTTAAAAATAAAGAAACAAAAAGAAAAAAAAATGCCTCGTTTGATATGTGAACATCTGCGACTACCAATATTTTGCTCTGCAGGAACCATATCTAGAACTCTGAAGTCTAAAGCTCTGTTACATAGCATTAGCGTGGCAAACCAGAATCGACGAGTCACCCACGCAACGCACGTGAATAGACGTGGTCGTTCTAGTCGCGTGCGATGCGTCGACGATTCACTTGTTCTGGCTTTCCAGGCTAACCTGGCACACCTTTTAAAAAGAAATTCTAAGAAATTCTAAGAATTCTAAGATCTCTAGGGAAATAGTTATGATGACTTCCGCAATACGGATATTAATGTTGGCCTTTAGCGCTGCAATATTTGGGTTAACCAATTAATAGCTATTATGATGATGAATAATCCAGCTATCAGCAAGTATGTAAAATAATTGCCCTCAGCCTACTAAAAGAATAACTTTTCTCAGGCTATGGAATATATCAACATAAAATACATTTAAAAGTTTACACAACCGATAGCATCTGGCTAGTCCTACATGCGTTACTGGTGTCTGTAACAGTAAACATTTTGGATGTCAATTATTAGTGGCAAAATATGCACCAATGTTGCATATGATCTAAAAAATACTTAACGTCTTGGCAATTTACTGAGCTTGTGACGATCAACAAGATTCTGTGGAACCTAACCCACCTGTTTTTGCAGCTATTGCTTTCTCCATTGTTGTAGTGGGTGATGGATGATATGTAGTTGTATGAGGATCAAATGTGCCTTCATTTGATGGGAGAGGAGATCGCTTAGTTTTTCCAAACAGTTTGAGATGTGGCTGAGAATGGTCTGCTTAAATAACGTACGTAATACATGAGAATACAAACAAATACAACACACTGGAACTGGACTATAAAGAGGGAAATCATTGTATTTATTTTACACACATACACAGGGTGGATTGCCCTAATGTAGGCCACTGCCTTGGCTCTGGCTCCACCCTAAGTTAATATAAATGTCTGTGAAACTATGGTAAAAGCAAACTATGATAATGTGTCTAATATTAAGTTCAACTGTTCAACATTTCGCTGTCCCACCTTAGGCAACTGACTGTCCTTTATTAGGGAGCTGCAGAAAAGGCCCACATTAGGACAATCCACTCTAACTGTTAAAGGTTGAGGTAAATTATATCGCAGCATGAGCCCAATAAGTTCCAAACTTCCTCTTGGAAACATGTATAGGCCTACCTAGTTAGAGCTCCTTCATCACACTTTAGCATTTTCTAGCCTCACCCTGCTCCCTACAGAATCGTTTTTATTCCTCATACAGCAATCTCCATACAGCAGTCATTGCGCCATCCTCCTTAACACCCTTCCTAGCTCCCTCCATCACAGCATCCTTCCTAGCACCGCCTCCTCCTCCCCTCGCCCAAGCACCCCCCCAACCTCCGCCGCTCTCCTCCGTCCTCGGCGCTCTCGGAACTGCGGTGCGTGCATCAATCACACACCGTCGAGTACCGCCATCCTCCTCCGGTTAACAGGTCTTTCTGTTATTCATCACCCCACCTGAAGGTCCGCCGTTACGGGGTTGACAACGACATGCCCGCTGATCGCTACACCACAGGTGTGTATGTCATATCACGTGCGCGTATTTGCGCGCGAGTGCGTGTAATTGACTCATATTGATCATTTTTCTCTATCCTCCCCCACATCTATTTTTTGAACGGTGCGCGCCGCGTCCATTCATGCATCCACACGCCACTACGTTTATAGGTTTGTGTTTGAAATGGTTTGGTCGGGTTCACGCATTCATCCGCAGTCATTGAGAAGATCGTCAACAAACGTCATGAATTATTGTCGCTCAGTGAGGGGGAAAATGCGTGGTGATCGCTGTGAGATGCTGCTGGTCAATGGATTGTTTTGTCATGGGATGATAGGAGCGGGTGCCAAAGAGTGATCGTGAAAGCGATAATCCAGAATGATCATATGTAGGAAATAAAATAATAATAACAGAACACTCGAAAACTCGATTATGTTGTTCCATCCGCATCGGCGCCTTGGTTGAATGTTACACAATCGCATAACGCTTTGTAGCGGTGGCGGGCCGTCATGGCTGTTCCGTCACCCGCTGTAACGACCAAATAAGCAATACCAGCTGTATTCTATCTATTGTCTACAGTCATACGTTTCAGTAGTGTTGAGGAAATTGTTGCATTCATTTTGCCTTGCTTAATAATTTCGAATTGTGTTTCATGCAGCGTTCACACTCTTTATCATTGGCTGTGTCCGAAATCGCCCCCTAACCCCTATATGGGGCGCACGCCATTTTGTAGGGGTGTCCGAATTCTCCATGTGCCCCATATAGGGCACTGAAAGTATCCCACAATGCACCACGAAATGTAGTGAGCATAAGATGTACCCTAGACGGAGAAATATAACCCATAATGCATTGCGAGACGCATGACACTAATTAAAACGTAGAAGAAGACGATGCGTGCTCCGAAACAAAAACAATGGCGGACGGCATCAGGACGCAGCAGCAACCGACGGCGGCAAATAATTATAAATGTGAGTACAATTGATTTTCTGTGATAAAGTATACATTTATTATTTAAAAAAAGCATGCGAATGCTACGGCCAATGCCAACAGGCAATGACGTCCCTATGCTTCAGCGGTGACGTAAGTTAACAGGGCTGATTCTAGTGTCCGAAATCTCGTCACTGAGATTGAGTGGACTATATAGTCAGTGCCTTATCTAGGGGCTAGGGGTTAGGGAGCGATTTCGGACACAGCCAGAGAGAGCTATATGAGAGAGAGAGAGACACCCCACACGCCACACGGAAGTACGCACGGACATCAAAATGAATGTGGTGTCCATTTTTATATACAGTCTATGGTTAAATATCTGTTGATGATGAAATGCGGAAATGCTAATAACACAATACACTGTACTTTCACAGTGACTTGGACCAACTCCCGCACGACGTCCCTGCCAGTGCTACCATTGCAGACATCGAAGAGAAGAAAGGCTTCAGATTGTACTATGTAGGACCCCCGTGTCTGTCTGTGAAGGCAGTTGTACACAGGGCTTTGAACCAGTTCAAGGAACGAAAACGAAAACCGGGAACTTTTAGTATTTCCGAGGGAACGGAAACGAAACCGGAAACGCTATTATTGTTTATGTTCCGGAACAGGAACACTTATTTTAAAATAACGGTAACCGGTTAATACCGGTTTTATTTCGTTCCTCAAAGGAGTGCACTTTGGGATAACTTCAGAAATAAAAGAAGAGTGTTTATAAAATCTACGATGCAGCAGTGAAGTAGGAATCGTTGCAGGA
>OMKY01209069.1:0-10494 GCA_900302395.1 Bregmaceros cantori | reverse complement strand
TCAAATAATCCTTGACAGAAAAATACTGTGACATGTGTATGTTTGTGTCTCTCTTTGTGCCTGTATGTATGTTGTTTCTGTGTGTCTGTGCGTTTGTATGTGTGCCTGTGTGTGTCTGTGTGTCTTTTTTTTTAAATGTGTGTGTGTGTGTTTGTATATTTTTCTGTGTGTTAGCGTCTTGACGTGGAATTGTATGCATGAGAATGGTGCTTGTGTCGGTATTCTCAGTATGTGTGTTTAATTGTCTGTGTGTGTGTGTGTGTGTGTGTTTCACTGTGTGTGTGTGTGTGTGTGTGTGTTTGTGTGAGAGTGGGTGTGTGTGTGTGTGTGTGTGTGTGTGTGTGCGTGTATGTATATGTGTGTATATGTATGTGTGTGTGTGTGTGGGTCTGTTTCTCTGTGTTTGTGTGTGTGTGTGTGTGTGTGTGTGTGTTTGTGTGTGTGTGTGTGTGTGTGTGTGTGTGTGTAGGTGTAGGTGTGTGTATGTGTGTAAAGGCTTTTTTCAGTGTGTGTGTGTGTGTGTGTGTGTGTGTGTGTGTGTGTGTGTGTCGTGTTTTTCAGTGTGTGTGTGTGTGTGTGTGTGTGTGTGTGTCATGTGTTTTTCAGTGCGTCTTTGTGTTATGTGTGTGTTGGTACATGTGTGCGTATGGAAGTATGTGTGTTTGTGTGTGTGTGTGTGTGTGCGCTCTTATTGGTCTGTATAATTTGTCATGCAACACTGACCATCTCTTCCTCTCAATTTAAAACAAGGCATGAGAGAGAGAGGAGGAGAAAGGGGAAAACAGAGGGGGAGAAAGAGACAGAGCGAGGTAGAATGTGTGCGTGTTTATATGTGTGTTTATATGTTTGTCTGCTCTGATGTGTCTCTGTGATTGGTTGTGTGTGATTGTGTGGGTGTTATTGTGTGTGTGTGTGTGTGGGTGTGGGTGTGTTGTATTTAAGATTTCCCCCAGGGTATCCAGCAAAAGCGGCATGCTTCACGACTAGGGCCAGGGACAGATCAAGAAACCGGCCTCACTGAATACAAAGGCTCAGTGTCTATCCCCACGTCCATCGCGGCTGTATTGATACCCCAGGGTGTATGCACAGGTCGATGCCTGCCACAGCATGGGGGGTAGACACTTCCTTAAAGTGAAAGGTTGGGAATCAACTCTTTTATTAGATTAAATTATTTATTTTAGCCAAACTAAAAATACAAGCATTTTAAACTTTGGAGGAATAACAATCTCACATAGACCACGTTCCAACAAAGTCAATACTCAGCTTTGTGTCTGTGAAGAGATGAGTTGGGAAGAGTTTGAGAGCCCGTTGTTGGGGAGTTGGCAGAAGAGGCAGGGAATGCCGTCACACAGGGGAGCAGACTCTCGTCAGGACACCAGGAACATAACGATTAACTAACGCCGGGTTTCCACCAACGAATGCGCAGCGCTGTACAGTGCTCTCTCTCCCTCTCGAACATCAGAATTTCTTACAAAATTTGTAAGCAATTGTTAGATTTAAAAGCATACACATAAATTACACATACACACACAGCCACACACAAAACCGGCTAGAGCAAAAGGAAAGTACGTAAAAGAAGGAACACCAGAACACCAGCAGATACGAAATGCTGGTGTTCTAGGCAAAGCCAACTATCATGCTAACTGTGTCCCGCAGCCTTCAGCGCACTGCGTTTAATGCACTGCAGGTGGAAACACAGCTGAACACGCAGGTGCGCTGATACAATTGCGTTGCGCTGCACCATCAGGGTAGAAGTTCATCCAATCCAGCATATCCGTGGCGAGGTGCCTCGCCCCCGTAAATTCAGCGCCCTGTTCATATTTTTTTCCTTTAGAGAGATTTTCATCCTTATGAGGAGGATGGCGTCGACTCACAACGGTGTCCACGTAGAGGACCAGTCTTAACACAGGAATATGTCTAGAGGGCACATTTATTAAGATATACTGGACATTAGCTGGGTATCGTCTACCAAAGCTAAGCTATGAGCTAAAACATACCGGATACGTCATTGTCTGAAGTATCACTGATTCATAACCGATGGGAGGGGACATGTGATGATGTCACCGCTTGTAGCCAATCAGGATAATGGAGGAATGACTCTATCAGTTACATTTCAGTAACACGTCTCAGTTCTCCCGGACATTCAAAGCATCAATCCAGCTCAGAGGGGCCAGTTGCTTAGCAAACAAACCAAGTCTGAGGCCGCTCCATCTACTGGGCCGTGGTTGCATCAACGTTGTTGGTCATCGTGGTCTGTCTCACACTCCTGTTATGGCCGATTTATGCTTCTGACGCATAGCCTCTACAACCGTCAGATCTGTCTCTCTGCAACCGTCATCGTGCCCTCAAAAAAATCCTGACTAAGCGTCGACGGTTGCGAACCTGCGTGGAAGTTCGCATAGAAAAAGCAGCTGTGATTGGTCCTTGGCATGCCTTTCCGGCTGTCTTTGTTGTTGTTGCGGTACCGGGCCGAGCCATTTTAAAAAACCGAGGAGCAACTACACTACAATATCATAAATATAAATATATAAATGGAATATACATATGGAATGGTTACATATATATACATATATAAACACTTCTGCCGGGGCCACTGAAGTTCTTGTGACTTTCCGCCGGAGTTCTAGCGAGTTCTCGAATAGACTCCCGCTTCGGCGGGAAACTGTTATGCGTCGCTGTGTGTCAAGGGTGCAGAAGCATAACAACAAAACTGGTTCGCGGCCAGACCCAAGCAACATTTGATGTATGCGGTTGCAGAAGTGTAATCTGGCCTTCAGGCTGTTACTGCTTGTATGCCCTATCCTTATAGAAATGTGTAAAAGATGAAAAATCAGTTTGGGTAGGAAAAAAAACATTCATAATAAAAGTCAGTAATATTGACAACAAAATTAATGAGCCCGTTGGCGACCATCAGCACTAGAAAGCAGCCATCTTGTAATCCGGCATGGAACATGCTGCAGGTGTAGAGGGATGGGCCGACGACGATTCCTCCTGGGATGTGCCATTTGTGGACGAGCAGACCACAAGACAAAAATATGGCTTTTTCCCATTTTGGGGTGCATCTCCAAACCATATAAAATATTATGATTCATTTTCATGTGAAAACATATATTCTATGCGACAATAGACCATAGAACATCTATGAACTACTCTACATTGTGTAATGGCTGCAGTAGATGCTTCTCTATGTGTACGTTATGTGCATATGATGAGGGCCAGCCTATGTTTCTGTGCGCGTGAACGTCATGCCTGGCTTGTCTTGGAAAGACATTAGTGATGTATGAAGACATTGGTATAGTAGGTGTGTGTATGTGTGTGTTTCTCTGCATGTGTTGTTGTATGTTGGTATTTGTGTGTGTGTGTGGCGGGTGTAGCTGTGTGTATGGGTATGTATGTATGTATATGCGTATACACTGTGTATGTAGGGTCTATGTGTGTGAATGTACACTGTTTGGAGAGTGCATGTATATGTGTGTGTGCGTGTACACTGTGTATGTAGGGTGCAGCGTAAACACCATCATTTATACAGCCTGGTGGCTGGTCAATGATAACGATTGGGCGCATGTTGCGCGGTGGGCAGACCAGCCATTCATCAGCAGAGTATCAGGCTCCGCTCGCTGGCTCTCCGATCCATCAGCCCCTGATCAATGATCAGTCACATGCTGCTCGCTATACAGGCCGCAGTGATGCCATTTCACTTTCGCTACTGACGTTACAGACCAGTTTAAGCACCTGAATGCTCATCCCGCCCTGTATGATACGCACTTCCGGTCTCAGTACATTACATTTACTCCATTACATTTTTGTGTGTACTTTTTTTACTTTTGGAGTACATTTTTCAAAAGTTTCTTTCTACTTTTACTACAGTAAATTTGAGGTGAATTATTATTTTTTTTACTGAGATGTCAGGAATTCGCTACTCGTTACATTAATGTGGCCTGTGGCCTCGGGCGCTTTCTCTCTCTCTCTATTTCGGTATTTCTCACTCTCGAGCGCTCTCTCTCTCACTCTCTCTCTCTCTCAGGCGCTTTCTCTCTTGCTCGGTCTCTCTCGGGCCTAAGTTTACTTTTTACTTTTACTTGAAAAATATTTTGCTGAGGTAACAATAAGTTTATTTAAGTAATTTTTATGGCTTCCCATATCTGCTGTATTGCAGCCTGTGCAGGACATTGGAGCTGAGCGAATGTGACGGCCCAAGGCCGCCGCTGAGTGCAAAACAAAAAATGACACAATGCGGAATACTACAGAAAAAGAGAGATCACACAATGCATTATGGGACAAAATTTTGCATCTAGTACCATAAGTGGTTTAGTATGCCAAATATCACAGTTTAAAATATCTATCAATTGACTCGGTGCTACAGCCTTCAAATTTTCTTCTTCTTTTGCAAAGTGGTTGAATTTTTCACACAACCCTCGCGTCGTTTCAAAATCTGTTGATTACAGATCGCTCTGAGATCCATTAAACACAGCACTTTGACCTCCTGTTTTGCATAAATATTGACGGAATACCGACAAATACATACTTCAAACTAGAAGCACTCAGAGATTGCAAACCTGCGCCTAACCCCTAAATTTAACCCCGAAACCTAACCACTAAACCTATCCCCTAAACCTACCTAAAAATGTCATCGGCTGTTTGGGAGACTAAATGCCCCTCAGACGCAGCTGCGAGAGAACACGGCCACCCGTTAATATCAAATAAACTTTATTTATATAGCCCCGGCGCAGATAATTACTCACAGGTGTGATCACATGTTCTTCTCGGCCAATGGCATGGCTCGACCTATGGTCTGGGGGCGCGCTCTCTACCTATCACGTGCGCCCCCTAGAGATCCTATTTTTAATAATAAAAAGTGATGATTTCTTTTGTAAGGAATATTTGAATACATCAGCACACATTGTGTGAGTGAGAGAGTTAAATAACCTGGAGTGACTCAACATTTTAATTGAACTGACTTGGACTTGACTCGACCACTTCTTTGACTGACGTGAATAAGACTTGAGGTCTTGGGCCTTGCACTTTAACTTGACTTGTAAGCACGGCTTTGAACTGATATTTTTTCCCAATCGTTTTGTTCCGAACAGAAACAGAATTATAACGTTTCCAGTTATGACTTCCACCAATAAATTAACGTTCCCAAACCAGTAAGAACAGAAAAATGGTTAATTTTGTTCCTTTTGTTCAGCTGTTTAATGCTATATAATACGTATATGTCGGGGCAAACCCACAACAACTCATTACAGAGACCTGCTGGTAGCGCTCTAAAGCCAATTCTCATTGCGTGTCGGGCGAACCCACAACACGACGATTCATGCTTCACTGCTGCCTCGTAGATTTTATAATTACTCTTGTTTTAATTTTTAAGTTATCCCAAAATGCACACCTTTGAGGAACGAAATAAAACCAATATTAACCGGTTACCATTATTTTAAAATAAGTGTTTCTGTTCCAGCACATAAAAAATAATAACGTTTCTGGTTTCGTTTCTGTTCCCTGGGAAATACAAAAAGTTCCCGGTTTTCGTCCTTGAACCGGTTCAAAGCCCTGCTTGTAAGTCTTGTGACTTGGTCACGTAACAAACATTTGTGATCAATTCAAGTTCATTGAAAATCAGATCAGGTGATTAAATATATTATCCTGACAGCAGATTCCAAGATTTCAATTTGGCTAATGAAAAAATGCTGTAATGCCTCAAATGATGTTGTCTCCGGAAAACTCTTTTTTTTCACGTGCTTTGTTAAGCTGTTGCCCAAAACAAATTTGTCAAATCTGTCTCTCTCTTGCACACACAAACATAAAGAGAGCACAACCTGACACCTTAATTAACATCATTCTCAACTTTCTTCCCTCGAGATGTGCGCTGGGCGTGTGTGTGTGCGCATGTGCGTGCTTGCTTGTGCACGCGGTCATGCATGTACGTGTGTGAGTTCCATTGCTAAATGTGGCGTACAATGAGCTTGACTGTAATTAAAAGTCAAATCAGTTTTCTGAGTGTGTCTGTGTTAAAGGTATTAGCTGTGATTGTCTTTGTACGTTCAAGCATCATGTTGTGTTAACGGTATGTTATACACGGTCAATGAGAGATGTGGGAGCAGTATGTTGATCCCAGTTCCTGGGAGTTCAGTGCGACACTACAAGGCCACTAGCTTGGCAAGCCAGAACTAATCATCCACACATCACACGCGACTAGAACAAACATTGGGTCTGGTCTTGAGGGAATCAACAAATCTGATTATTAGGTGTTTGACTGCTGGCCAATTAGAGCCAGTTTGAGGCGTTGTTCTATGCAAGACGAGATATGGGTGGAGTTTTATATGTTACACGACCAAGAAGCATTGTGGTCACTTGCCGTGCCTACTGATTTTTTATTTTATTTTCGTATTTGATGTGACCACAAAGCATTGTGGGATATAGTGAAGGGAGTAGTGACCATCCACCCTATTTTCCATCCTATCTCTCAATCTTTCTCTCTCCATAACTCACAAAACCTCTTCCTCTCTGTCTCTCTCTCGCTCCCTCTCTCTCACCCTCTCCCTTCCTCTCTCCTACTTTCTCTATCCATCACTCACAACAAATCTATCTCTCGCTCTCTATTTCTCCATATATCACAACACCTATCTCTCCCTCTCTTTCTCTCTCTCTCTCTCTCTCTCTCTCTCTCTCTCTCTCTCTCTCTCTCTCTCTCTGTCCCTCTTTCGCCTCCAGCAAGGTTGTGAAGCTATGTATTGTAGTGTTTAGAGCGTGTATGGATTATAAATAGCTCCACATCTCTCTCTGTTGCTATTTTTAGAAAGATAGTCGTGACCGCAGAGAGTTGGCCAAATGCAAAATAAACTTTGACTGGGACAATGCAAACACTCCAAATGCACTTTGAGCGTCCGATATGAAAGTCACTTGCATTGCTGACCAAATGTGAATTTAGTCTGTACAAACAAATTTCTGTGTCTCAATTTTTTTTTGTTACATTTCAGTGTTAAATGGTTACATTTTCAGCCCTACAAACGGTTGAAAACCCAGTGTATAAACGATGGACACTGCGCGCCACCATCTTGCCTACACAGAGGAAATAGAAGGACGTTGACATCGTGGACAAGCGTACATACACATCATATCCAATGACATGTTGTAGGCCGTATGCAGGCTGTTAGCTGGCAGCTTGCTAAGCTGGTAGTACATGTCAAAGCATGATGGTGGAGGTGAGTGCAAACAATAGGTGTTTTATTTGAAACAGTACTAAACCGCAACAGAGTGCACTTACATATCACTGCGCTGAAATATAGTGCACTACATTTCAGTGCACAGGCACAAGTACACCACGGGCTGCATGGTGGCGCTGTGGTTAGCATTGCTGCCTCACAGCTAGAAGGTCCTGGGTTTGAATCCCAACCCGTACAGGTCCTTTAGGTGTGGGTTTCCTCCGGGTTTCCCCCCTCCACCAAAAACATGTTCTAGTTAACCTGCTCCTGTCAGTTCCCCTGGTCAAGACATTCAACAGCAACATTTTGAACACTCAAGCCAACGCTGTTAATTTTACGTCGTCACTGTTCCATAGTCATATCATTGGCTCGAGGTGGATATGTTTTACGTGAGAGTATTTTGAGTTGACTTGGTTGTATTGTGCCTATGTGAAAATGTAATTTTTTAACCTTTACACATTTACCTGCACTGCGTTTCTCGAAGTTACCGCTAGAGGGCAGTACTGCTTTGCTAAGTTGCTTGCCACCGCTTGGCCAGTTAGTTTTAATGCGGCCGAGTAGCCGCGTAGCTCCTATATAAAGTCCAGATCGCCGGCCATTTGGCGCTCTGACATAATCTCACCTGATGGTAGAGTATGAGTATCATTCCATATTTCCATCTATAAGCGCTTCCATATTGTATCCCCAGGATCAGCACATTAGCTAATTCCTATTTTTCGGTGGAAGATTGAAGCTTACTAAATATCAGTTAACTAATCAACTAATAGTCAACTAATACACTCCACTTTCAAATGCTAACATTTTGAATACTGCAGCAGCAGCACCGCACCGCACAAGCGCAATGCATTATGGGATATAGAATATACAATTATTATTAGTATAGAGTAGTGACCATCCATTGTACACGGCATTGTGGGAGATTTTGAGTGCACTATATATGATACATGCACTACAAATTCATCATCAAAGTTCATGTCGCTTGTAGGAGAATGTGCACCAACATTGGTCAGCATTCTTCAGAGGCCTCGGTCCAGTGTCATTCTTTTGAGAGTTGGCAGGTCACGTCGTGACCATTCGTAGATGTTGTCGCGCCATCTTTTGTCTTCCTCTGCTTCTCTTGCCGATCACTAAGCCCTCAAGACAGACTTTTGTCTGACATATTTGGGATCGCTTGATGTGTCCACAGAGTTTGAGGGTCTTGCTTTTTATTATTGTCATTATTGGTTTGAATGAGGTTAGTCTGCAGAGTTTTTATCTTTATGTGGTCTAAGAGGCAGTGTCCTGTCATCCATCCCATGATGTGGTTCAGGAATGTTTTGATTATGCTTTTCAGTTTTGTGGTCCAGTTTAACCGTTCAAGGCCGTATAACACTACAGACAGGATGGATGTATTGAAGAATTTGGCTTTGATGTGGAGCGGAATTTGTTTTGACTAAAGGAGTTGTTTTTTTTATTTCTCAATTCTGCCCAGCCTAGTGCTATTCTATGTTTTACGTCTACAAATTCATACACCACATTCAAACACTACAAAATGACACATCCACAATGTAATGAACTATGTAGTGAGTAGGGAGCGATTCAGCCGCTGAGTGAGTCAGGAATGTTAGTGAAATGTTTAGGCAAGCTGTACGCACTTGCGGGCCAGATTGTCCTTTCCTTGAAGTGGAATTGAGCCCTGCTGGGGTGCTGTGCGGCTCCGACCCTCAGGAAGGAAGCTTTTAACCAGCTGTGAAGGGCCAGTGACAGCACACACAGCGTCAAGCCTCCTTGGAAGGCTCTCACAGCCCACCTCTGTTCTACACACCGTCGTCATGCCAACGGACTCACTCTCACACAAAGAGCTGTGTAAGGAAGAGGCCATCAGCGCAGCAGGGAATGATAAATACTGAATGTGTGTTTTAGTGTGTGTGTGTGTGTGTGTGTGTGTGTGTGTGTGTACAAGTCCCAAAGTCTGTATTTCTGACCCTATCGCTGCAAGTAGTGGTTGCGCTTGTGGCACTATTTTTAGTGTGTAGGCTGACCAGAGTTGTTGCTTAAATTCCAGTGCACTAATAGTTCCCGGATGATATCCTAAAAGCCAGTCTATCAAGGAAAGGAATCAAAATTCAGTCCAATGGCGTGAAAAACAGTGAACGGCCAGCGCAGACAAGGAAGTTGCTTCTGTGTCCTGTTCACCTGCAGCGCAGAGATTCTATGTATCCACACACTCAGATCACATTACAATCACACAACAGACTACTAACTGAACATAAATAATGGGAATCACAGTGAAAGAAAAGAATAACTTTCACTCTGACTTTCTCACGGAAACGTGCGGCAATGTAAACAATACCGTGTGTCTCCAGCTCCACCAGGCAGGAGGAGCAGTGTCCTCCCAAAATGAGAAGGTGCTATTCCTCCCTTGGAAGCCTGCAGGGAAAATGTTAGAATTTCTGGAAGCCTGATGTCACAATCGTGTCCCTAATAGAAATAAAAATAAATATTGAAAAATATTGCTATTGTTTTTTGAACATCGGTCAAATTACTAAAGTGTAACCAAAGTCTGACATGTTTTACCTTTGGCATGTTTTACCTCATCATCCAGTTCATTCATTTCAAACTCAAAGTGTTTTGATGAATTAGTAATAACAACTGTGAAAAAGACGTATTTTTTGTCTTTTTGCTGCAATACATTTAAGTATATCAGTGGATATCAGTATTGATATCAGATGTTAGGAGTTCATCAATATCGGTATATTGGATATCTATAAGAATTCAATATCGTACATCCCTAGTTACTAGTGATATAAGATGATTCTGAACAAATGTCTAACACATCGTAGCACATATATTAGTAATGTCATGTACACACAACACAGTATATTATATTATATTATATAAGTTATTTTTGTTACATTTAAAAGGGGAGCTGCGCTCGATGAAACGCACTAAACAACTGCCACGTTGCCTACGTAGTGGAATTGGAATGACGTTGACATTGCGCACGAGCGCACACAGACGTCATACTCACCAGGAATTGTGAAGTGTAAGGTGTTCAAAGTGAACCTTAGCACACATATTGGCACGTCCACTCGCACCCATCATGCTGGTACTTGGGTCGTTGAATGGTTTCTCAGGTGGTACTCTGTATGAGAAGTTTGAGAAACACTGGCCTACATAAATACGGATTTAGCCACTCTACGCTGCGTGGAAATAACGCAAATCCAACCGATGTTGTTTTGCTATTCGTCAGTTGGGTCGTGTTTGACCCAGTGTAGCATGACACACTTAATGTGTATTCGCGCCTTGTGACTGG
>OMKY01209060.1:10824-21316 GCA_900302395.1 Bregmaceros cantori | reverse complement strand
GTGAAGGTGTTGGGAGGTGTTTTGTGATGGGAAGGGGGTGGGGGGTGATGTGGGTAGAGTGGGGATTTTTCAGAACGAGTTCAGATCATTTGCCATTTTCATACTAACGGTGGGAGGTCTGGGAGAGGGGGGCTGGTATCCTGTAACATTCCTCAGCCCCGCCCACCATCTGTGTTAGCGTCTGAACACAGTTTCAGACGTAATATTTCTTTGCTAAGCCAATCTCCCAAGTCCCAAGTTCTGCTGGCTGGGAGCATGATATGTTCATGCAAATATAGCCTGTTCAAATATGATATAGCCCTCATATTTTAAAAGATTTAAAACATTGTCAAAGCATGTGAAATATTATTTTTTTTATCAAATGTTTTATGAACAAAAGTTTTGATCCTGTAATCAATGGGAGCTCAGTGGATTATTTTTTATAAAAAATCTTTATACAAATAAGCACACATGTAAAACTAGAAGATTGCAAAACTGTGCCGTAGTGGTACAAAAAATACTACTTTTAGTGCTAGCAGTATGTATGGCAACCCATTATCAATGAAAGTGCTCGTAGAGTAGCGCAATTGCGACATGCTCAGCACAAGCCAACTACATTTCCCAGCGTCCACCGCAATCTGGAAGTCTGGTCTATCAGTAAGTTGGTGATTAAGTATAAAACACCAAATGTAATCACTTCTTCCGCTGGTCATTTCCAACAACTCAACAAAATTTCATCAAGTTCCGTGCACAACTTTTTCAGTTATCCTGGTGACAGACAGACAGACCAACCAATGCGACCAAAAACATAAACTGCTTCCGCTGTGCAGCCCCGGAGCAGGTAATTAGCTACATTTACATTATGATGTTTACTTATACTGAATGATATTATGATAAAGATAATATTATAAAATTATATATGGTGAATTATTTTACAAACCCCGCCAAACCACCATCCTTTTTTTAGCTCTTCAGCCTGAGAATAAAATGTCTGTATTAGCATTGATTACCATAGTCTCATGGGTAGAAAAAAAGTATGTTAAATACACATGAAAAATAGACCTCAGGCTGCAAAACTGTGGGCACGACTGCTGGAGAGCGTATGGTTACGTAATGTAACATGAAGCACTCACACTGGATAGTGGTTCAATGGGCCAATGACATACACACACCCACACAATTAACTTCTAATTATGTTCCAGGTGTATGTGTGCACGTATGTGTAATTACCCTGTAGCGATGCGACACTGACACACATGCAGTGTGTTGGATTCTCAACGCATCTATTGTGCAGTCATTAACTTTTTCAGCGCCGCAGACATCAACACACATCCTACAGTAAACACATACTTACTGCCAACGACATCAAAAGACATATCATTGGAACATAGAAAATTTGGATCAAGAATTTTCCTACAAAATTATCCAACCATTTAGAATAGGTATATAGGCTATATTGACATGTTCGTGATGTGCTTTGCGCAAAGTAACACTCACATGAAGTAATATCACCAGCTATTTTTTATTTCACTCCCTTTCAGAATGATGCTAGGTTTCCGCTGGTGATGCAGTTGCGCAATTGCGTTAAAATCTGTGTTTCCATTGCAATCTAATGCAATGCCTCGACGCAGTGTGCTGAGCTCCGCGGGACATAGTTGGCGCGATATTTGGCATTGCCTGTCACGGGTTATGGTAATCTAATAGGAAATAACCCAGAGAGGAGAACAAGGAAGGGTTTAATAACCCTTTTTTATTGTTGTAAATTATAATATCTTTTCAGTTTAATAAAATGAAAATGCATCGGCTGACTCGCGGTCCACCGGGGCAGATCAGTTTCCGGTGGAAGCTCCTGGGGGTCAGGCTGCAAGCAGGACAGACAGCACCCAAATTGTGTCGAACTTCAGAGTTGCAGCGGGACAGACAGCATCCAAATTGTGTCAAACTCCAGAGTTGGTACAGTACTCCATGGAAACTTCATCAAGATATTGAATCGAGGTGTGACGTGCTTAGTCAGGCTAGCTCACCTGGACCAAGATTTTGGGACCGCGTCCTTCCGGGATCGGACGAGGAGGTAGACTGATAAGCGATGATGAGAGGCAGCTGGGAGCGCTGGGCTTTGTGTGGACGATCCGTCACCAGGCAGCGCTGCTGGGAGGTTCATGGACGAGTAGCGCTCTTCGCCAACCCGGGCCCGCTGAGGACCGGCACATACGCCACTTTTGCTTTTCTAGGTGGATCATTTGTAAAATAATAATAATAATTGATAATAATAATAATAATAACGTATTTGTGTGTGTGTGTGTGTCTGTTTGTGTTTAGTGTGTGCACGTTTTTTAATTGAAATCATGTGCGTTTCTGTGTCTGTCCGCACAGGACTTTAAAACACATGAGAGACCGCTGTGCAAGGTGATGGGCTCTCTCCTTTATTTGTATATATATACAGGTAAAGGTACGTTATTTAGTCTCACATACATACATGAACAATGAAATTCTTCCTCCATATTTAAACCATCCCTGAGGAGCGGTGGTCAGCCGTGGTGCAGTACTAGTGTAAAAATGTATAGAATAAAATGCACCCCGCCCCCTCGACCTGCACTGCGTTGCGCTGAAAATTGAAAATAGCTACATGCAGTGCTATTTTTTTAATGAAACCGGTGCTTGTAGAGATAATTTCAGCGTCCTAGTGCATACATTATTTACATTATATTTTAATATATAGCATCACCGCTTTGTTGAAAGTTGGATGTAGTCAAGGTTTCGCGGTATTAAAGGTTTACGATAACACATTGCTGGTGATAGAAGCGGGAGGAGGAGGAGTTTTAATAATTAATTGTTGTTCACACATTTTTTGGTTGGTCACTTGCGGTGGTGTGCACATTATACGGGAGCGAAGGGCTGCGGTGTGTGTGAATGGAAGATGGAGGCTCGGGCTGTCATCCCCGGCGGCTTCCCGCTGTCATCGGTGGTTGCGTCTAGTGGAAGGAGCGAGGGGGGCTCGACGAGGACAGTACCCGCGGCCGTGGGTTGCAGGGGTGGGAGCAGAGTGGACTCGCTCGGGAATCGAGGTCTAGGCCCCGGAATGGGCACTTTCTTCATCTTTTGTCCCCACACTTCATCCCTCCACACTTCTCCCAGAGGGTCCGCTGGTTCCCCCATCGAGGACAGTGGCCGCTGCACTCTCAGTCCGCGGCCAACTGAGGGCTATGGAGTAGCCCTCAGTGGGCCTGCACATCAGTGTTTGATGTGCAGGGGTAGATTTAGATGAAGAGTATAACTCCTGTGTAAACGTACTCACTCTTCATATGACATTATCACTCAGGTAGGGTAAAACAGTGGTCATTGTTGACAATATTGTGAATAAATTGTCCCAAAATAAATAATAGTTTCCACAGTATGACATGTCTGATTAGGCATGCATCAATATATGTTATACTTTGTACCTTGCGGCTTGCACCTAGTTGTGCAATGAAGTTATTATTATTGTTGTTTTGTTCATTATTATTATTATTTATTTAATTCTATTTATATTATTATTTTTAAATACATTTGCAGGGATAGTAAAAAAAATGATTTGAAGTGACAGCACACACTCATTTTGACCTAAACATTGCAAAAATGTGTTGTTTCCTATCTTGTTACTTGTGAAAGAAAATACTGTCACTTTATCTACCACAGGACTACAGCACGAGTCAGGTGGAGCGAGTCCGGCCAAGCCACTTGTAACGTACATCAACCTCTGTTACAAATATTTCACGGTACTGTGCGAATGTATCAATGAATGAAAGACTGGACACGCCCACTTTATGGAAAGAGTGTACACCAACCAGGAAACAGCCTGACTGAATGTCTTAATGTTGTAGTTTCATCATTGGCACACTCAAAACACAGGAAGCAATCTTAAAATGTTTTTGATGTCACCTCATCTTTAAATCTAATGTCTGTGTGGTAGATCTCACCATGTGGCCATTTGAAAATTAGATCTCAGGCTGAAAGAGTATGAACACCCCTAGTTTAGGTGAATACCGAACTGTGAATGTTGTGTACCATCGCACTTCTAGTACGGTTACTGTAGTGTGTGTGTGTGTGTGTGTGTGTGTGTGTGTTAGCTTTGCAATTGTCCTGGCTTAAATGCAGAATAAATGATGTCTATTTTGAGCACGAGGTTCTATTATTTAGCAGTTGAATAGGGAGCCATACAGCCGTGTCTGCCTGTAATTTAGTGTCTTCTGTGTCAGCTGTAAACTGCTTTCACAGCGGCTAACCTGCAGCCTGTCTGGGAGAGACACGCCGATGCTGCGAGCAGATGATGCGTTTTATTGTGCCATTTTTTCTCATTCAGCGCGAGAAGAGCGAAATTGTGTTTCACTTTCTCTGCTTCTAGGAGGATGTGCACTGCCGTGGGTCGTCCAACTCATCCGGTCGTTGATTAATTTGAGATGTTTATGTAGTACCAATCACACCCATTAGGTGGTGATGATTTCTATTTGTGTGACTTATTGACGTCAGTCACACAATGGTGCAGTGTAGGCAATGTTCTCATTGGTTGACTGGCAGATTGACCAGAGAAGTGGCATATCAGAATGATAATTGGTTACATCTCACCTGCTGTGTTGCTGCTGAACTCACGGGGCTCCGGGCAGTAGCGGCCATTGTAAAACATCCTATGCATGGGGCTCAAGGTGACCGAACGGGTAAAGAGCGCGCCCCCCAGCCCATAGGTCGAGCAGTGCCGCGGGTTCAAATCACCTGTCCGGCTTTTCTGCAATGTCTCCCACCGACTCTTCATCCTAGTTTCCTGTCACTAACTCTCTCAATAAAGAAAGAAAAACGGCACTTGCACCCAAAAAATAACTAATAATGCTAAATCTAATGACTTGCACACGCTGTGATGTAGATAGATTGATAGAAATTGTGATTATTTGACTATAAAAACACTCAAATTATATCAGGATAACACTATTCTTCCCTTTATGCCTTATGCCTTTATCAATTTGTGTTTTTTGGGAAATAATAATCACATGTTTATATTATGCAAAACCATTTTAAAAATTTTGACCATCCAGACAATAGAACAAATTTGGTTATTAATTAAGTTCAATGTCTTTTCTCACTTTGTATATGCATTATGCTTATAATTGATATAATCTAAACATATTACTACTCAAGTACTCGATTAATCAATAAAAATCTTGACGGAATACTTGATCAATAAAATACCCAGTAGCTGCCGCTCTAAAAAGTGTGGACAATCTAAACTGTGTCTCTCTGTGTGTAAAGCATTCCGGCTTCATTCTGGAATGATTGTGCTGACCAACGGAATCAGGAAGTTGGACTCAATATACACTTTTTAGTCTGCTCTCTTTTCAACTTGTTTATTTGAGTTTCATGGATTGGCTGCTTTCTTGGTTTCTTTCTTTTTCAGTCGTCTGTGTTGTTTTCTTTCCACTCTATTTCATACCAACATTTTCTCATTGTTTTTCTAACTAATCATGTGAATGCTGTGATTGAAAGGCCCATTTGGCAGCGCGTTTGTTCACTCCTTCTGGTGCCAACCACTTTCATGCCAAATCATTTGCACGGTTGTTTCAAGGTCCACTGAATAATAATGTACACATTTCTAAACGTGATATGACAAAGATTAGAAATGAAAAAAATTATGTTCAGAGTGCTTTCCGTTCTGATGTCTCTTGACCTCTTGACGATCGGCCAACTTCCTTCCAAACTGGCATCTTCTTCATCTCTGGAAGATGAATTAAAGATATTTGGCGACAGAGTCTTTGCCGTTGCTGCCCCCACCCCCTGAAAGTCCCTTCCCACTGAAATTCTTTATCTTTCTCTGAATAGTTTCAAAGCACACCTTAAAACTAATCTCTTCTCCTTGGCCCAATTAGATAGTCGTCTCCCGGTTATTTTTAGGTTTCGTTTTTTGATTTTTTTTTCTTTCTTTTTTTAACTTATTTTCTTTTGTAAAATGGCCTTGGGTTTTTTGAAAGGCACTATATGAAATTATTATTATTATTATTATCATTATTATTATTAATAATAATAATAATAATAATAATAATAATAATAATAATAATACATTGATTTAGCCGCCATCAGTTGCTCATAAAAACACATAAAAAACATTCTTAACTCCATAGCAAGATACGGCACTGAAGTAGGCGTTTCTGTCAATGTAGCTAAAACTGAATGAATGACAACTGATTAAAAAACAAACTGATGCTTCCACCTGTTCATTTTGGGCTAACGAATGAGACAACTTCCAGGACTAGTATGACGCGGCCACAAACTGTCAGACACTCATTATGGCTCCGCAATCGTAATGCATAGAATAGATCTAGACTGACTGCGTTCTCAACAATTTGAAGAATCCAACATTTAAACTGTGCTTGCAGCATTTTTCATTCAGCTAGGTTGAGAGCATGCGTACACAAGTGCCCGTGGCGCAGTACACCAACCTAGATGCAGTCTTTTCTCTTTTTTCTTTTTTGGTGTAGATGTCGTATAGACTATATATAGACGTATATGCACGTGCTAACAAAAAGTCGCCAAGTGCTGCTTGAACTAATCATCTGAATAGTGAGATTTAACGTGTTGTTCATGCCTGTTCTCCACACAGCTCCACTCCAACTCGGATAAGGGGGACGGCTCGGTGCGCTACATCCTTAGTGGAGAGGGGGCGGGCTCGATCTTCATCATTGACGAGGTGACAGGAGACATCCACGCCGCCAAGAGTCTGGACCGTGAACGCAAGTCGCACTATGTGCTGCACGCGCAAGCTTTGGACCGCTACACGGAAGAGGCGCTCGAGCCGAAGTCGGAGTTCATCATCAAGGTTCAGGACATTAATGACAACCCTCCCAAGTTCCCAGATGGACCCATCGAGGCATCTGTTCCGGAGATGTCGGTAATTGGTGAGTGGACTACATCATTGAAAAGCAGTCATTCTATGTCACGGTCTTCACTTGTAGCAGAATCTGCCCAATCTGTCATCCTATGTGAGAAATGGTGGTCCTCTTGGTTACAGGCTTTTGTTCCGAGTTTGCGCTATTCTGTTAAATGTTTTTGAAACTTTATTGTCTGTATGTATAAAAATAGTTTTCCTGACTAGTAAAAATGAAATCCCACTGCAAAGTGAAAGTGCAAGCAGAGAACTTGCCTGATCCTGATAGACCGTCCCTGTTCAAACAAAAATTACAAGTCCTGATACTTTGAAAAAACAAATATTGGGGCCCAATTTCAGGGGCTGTTCAGAATGTTGGATCGAGACATCCCTAGTAATAAGACAATAATATAGAGTGTATCTTCTGAACGGAGCACCCAGCTGTACTCCTTATGAGGCATTCAATCCTGCAGCACCTTGCAAAAGAATGAATTACAATGCAATAACAATCTCACATCCTACTGAAAGATCCAGCTTAGAGCAGCTTGAGGTGGCTGACCAGCTAATACGGGCTGAAACCAGCTAAAACAGGTTAAAACCAGCTACCAGCATTCCTGAAACGTGGGGCGTCGGGGATGTAATTGTTTTGTGTGGGCCTCCGCGGGGTTTGTTAATGCACTGTTTTGAATGGATGGATGGATTTGTCGTGGTGATAATGCTCTAAGGCAGGCTCATGAACTGATACGATTTTTGGGGTCACCACTTTCAGCATAACTTAATTCAAAATGGCCACATTTTGTTTGGTCCATAACTTCTAACCCTAGTTCTAGCACATCTTTTTTTTTAGCTTTGTTTTTGGGGATATACCTTAGCAGTCCAATACGTAGGCTACCCATACAAACACAGCCTGCATCAGATCACATAAGCCTCACCATGGTAGGGTAATGAACTTTACTACTTCAAACGTTGCTTTGTTCCACTTGTAGAGATACTAAGTAGTTCCTATATATGCAGTCCAAAAGCTCCAACCAAGTTATTATTTTGTCCTCTTCCACCTCAGCCCTGTCATCCACCATGCTGCAGAATAGATTCCTTCAGTTGGTGCTATCGACCTGGCCTGCTTAATTGTCTTGCAGCGCTGTGGGATGAAGAAGAAGTCACCACATACAAGAAATAATCACCTTACACAAATCACCGCTGCTAGCAATACACAGGAGGCACCGGGAGGCTAGCCTTCTAAATAATCACTCTGTGGTGAATGGGGTTCAGTGAAGTAGGGAGGCATTACATACATCAGATAGCATTATAGTCTTTGCTATAGGAGCTGACCGACATTTGAACTCCAGTTTTTATAGTTTCTTTCTGGGCACATAATGTGCTAAAGCTCCAAACAGAAGGATTGGACCAATCTGTATACGTTTTGACCCATCCTATTGTCGCATTGTCGCTGTAACACTATTCACAAAAGTTCATGTGCGATCGCCAAGTCTAAAATGAATGTTAATGTTGAATTGTGTATAATGAGCAAACCTATGCAAAAGTAGTGTGGCTTACCGTATTGTTAATCGTCGGTCGTTAACCACTACCTTCAACATCATCCAATATGGATATGTCATTTAAGTGTCATCAATATATCAAACAACATTTCACATGTACATTCCCTGCAGGTGGTGTTGATTGAAAACACTGACTAGAACTCAGGCTATGAAGTCGCTAGACACTTCCAGATATTCTGTCAATGTGTCTCAATATAATATACAATATCAGGATTATCGTCTGATCTTTGAAAGTTATTGTTTTACAATAACAACAACAATATAATTTTTATGTATGTACTGAGGAGACAGCTGACTGTATGGGAGACATGGGACTGACTATTACTACTACTACTACTGCAGAATGATTTTAAATATTTATTTTTTATACCAAATATCATTAATCAAAATGCTCAACACATCTGTAGAAAATACAGTCCACTTGCCATTTTATTTATTTATTTATTTGGGGATGGGGGAGGAGACGATAATATTGAATATTGAGACAATATTGTTATACGAAATGATGAATATTGGCCAACCCTACCCTATCGTGCAATTGTTTTTCTTAATTGTTTGAACTTAGTCGAATATCAAAGTGTGCTCCAGTGTATGCATGGGAGTGGAGTTCGCTGACGCGCTTCAGTGTGAGTAGCAAGGCTTGAACTTGTGTGAGGACGCCCACCGCCGTCAAATTCCCAGAGTGTCCCAGAGATGAAGTGTTCTAATGGGTATCTAGGTCTCAGCTCGCGCCACTTAATTGGCGTTCCACCCAAGATGTCGACCAGTCTCATGTCAGTGCCAGTTTGTAATATAATGAATATTGTAAAAAGCCTTATACATTTTCCTACCTGACTCACTCGACTGGGTGCCGCAACCTGGCACTGCACTGTATGTGTGCGGCGCATAAATGTGTGTGTGTGTGTGTGTGTGTGTGTGTGTCTGTGTGTGGGGTCCATATTTATGTGTTTGTGTGGCGCTTGTGTGTGTGTGTAAAAGTTGGGGTGGTATCACGGTTTCTTTCCAGAGGTCTTCCTTTCCCTTCTGTTTCCTTTCTTCTCAAGTTAATGCTCTCATGATGATATTATACCATGATGATTCTCAGTAAATGACTTTATTTGAAGGACAAAATGGAACAGCATCAATCGTTGACATGTGCTAACACAAAAACAATGATTACATTGTAGAGGTATGTGTGTAAGGAAGGACACAGCCTCTATCATAAAACCTCTTTATTCAAAGAGAGTCAAAACAGAATGAGAATGGAACACTGAATGCCCCTGTGTGTCAAGCCGACAGCAGAGGGGAGTGTCGATGACATCACAATGAGACACCAGTCCAAATATGGGCATGAATGTGCTGGTCACAGAATGTCACAGAGTCCACGTGTGTATCGAATTTCCCCAAGAAATGCAAACCGCTACATCAGATTTAGCAAACCATCAGGCTGTGGTCCTTTTGTAAGTATTTATTTATTATCACTGTAGTGCATCAGAAGTGCATGTAAAGGAAGTGGGAGGTTTGGAGTTTGGAGTGCTCAGTCAGCCTTTCGTGAAACCTGTTATGTATTCTGTTGTTATTAATATAATAGTGCAATAGTGAAGTGCTTGGAGCGACTAGATTTGTGTCAGCTCTTCGCTACGTGGCACTCTGAGCTCCCAGACAGTCAATGTTGCTAATTGCTAGTTGAAGTCAATAGTTAGCATAAGATATGAACCTAACTCGTATCAACATGAGAATGCCTGGTGAGATTGGCATTTACTTCATGGATATCTGCTTCACAACTCTGGATTCATAAAGTGCGTTCAAGTTACTAATTCCGCGTAAACACCAGATGCATGATATGGCGATAGCATTTAACTTGAACTTAAGTGTGAATTATTAACACTTTAAAACTCCCATTTTTGGATATCTCCAAACAACTTGGCTGAACAGAACAAAAATTACCTGAAATGCATCAGTTGCATTAGTAAACTTGAATGAAGGACTGTTCTAGACGTGGTACCGGTGTTAGACATAGAGACAAATGCACAACATGTAACAAGGCAAGGGGTAATGCACAACATGTGATATCCTACACATAATATACAAC
>OMKY01209060.1:0-10735 GCA_900302395.1 Bregmaceros cantori | reverse complement strand
GGTGTATGATTTTATGGGCGGGCATATTAATCCCAGCGGGCCACACTTTGTCTAGTGGTTGTTGTAACACGCCTCGCAGCTACTCTCCCTGCTGTTTGCTGTTTGACTCGCACAGTGCGCGCTGCCAGGCGGTTGCCTCATTTTTTTGTTTTTGCCTCGTAAGCCGGGCACTAAACCTTATCCGACGCCATGTCTTTAACACCATGTAATTTATAGCGTTTCGACAGTATTATTCCGCTGCTGTGCTCCAACTGCAAAAAAACGGCAATGAGATCTAGCAGGTTCTTGCTTGGAAAAAAAAGGTGCACTGTCAGTTAAAAAAAAGTGGAAAATGAAATGGAGAACAGAACTATAGTCCTTAACTCGGCACAATTTTTCACAGAGAATTAGGATCACGGCAGTGTGTTTGTTCCAGACCTTATAGAGGCACGGGGTCCATACCGCGGGCGAGAGTCTGTGGGGGAATTACACTGTTAGGCAAGCGAGTTATCTTTGCTTTCACTCGCCCTTATCGCCTGTTGGACGCCTGACGCGTTCTGTTAAACAATAAAGGGACCCAGATCGTGTCCCTGCTGGACTCCACATTACATCACATTGTGCAACATGTGCCTCTGGAGGCCCTCCGCTCGCTGCGAATTGCTCTACCTGCCAACGGAAAAGGCCGGCTCGCTTTTTTTATTGCTCTTACTCACCCCACATCCCCCATCCTCCCTCTCTGCTGCTGTTCCAGCCGTGTGCATTTTAGCCTGTCTGAACAAAAGCCTGCTCGTTCCACGGTCCAGTGGCTTGGGAGTACTTTGATGCCTGGTTGCATGTGCCGCTTACCGGGACTAGTGGGCTTTTTAAACGGGGTTTCCGTTGAAGAAACATATGTGCACAGTGTGCAGCGGGTGCTAAAAGTGCCCACCCCTTCCCTCCCTTTTGACCCTTGTTCTTGTTTTGGTGTCTAGCTGGGGACGGTGCTGTTGAAATGCTGCAAAGGGAGGCCGGGTGGGCCGCGGAGTAGGTCGCCACAGCACTGGGATTCAATCTTTTTTCTAAGCTGCGTGTATCATGGATGGCAGCTGCACACACTACACTTCACACTACACGTCCCTGTGTTGGAAGCAATGTTTCCTCCAGAGATAAACACATATCTAAGTTCTGCCATCGATTATGAAGTGTGAATAGAGCGGAAACAAACAATGAACACAACACTGACGGGGAGGAAATGTGTGACAACTTAGGCCAGGCTGTCAGCCAAGCAGGAAGGTGGGAATACATGAAATAATGGAATACAAAAATCTATTACTATGTTATCTATTACTACCTAAATCTATTACTATCTTTCGATTACTGTTATTATTATTATTATTATTGTTATTAAACCCTCAAAACCCCAACAACGCGCCGGCACATTTTTTGCTGTTCTAGACTTGTTTTTTTTTTTTATTAGAAATATAATTTAGAGATGTTCAGCAATTATTTTGGACTACATATGGTGATCAGGACTTCAAGTGACCGGAAGTGATAAAGTGAAAAATCTCATGCATGTTTCTGGCCTTGGGAATCAGGTATCATTGACTCATAGCCCCAAGTAGAGCACAGTGCATAGCTATAAATCGTGATGGCAAATGAGAGTCAAACAAACCCTCGACCGCGGCCCGACACGCATGCCATTCGGCTGCTTGGAACAAGTCAGCCCCCTGTGTGAAGCTGGCAGTCTCACCTATTGAGCATTTTGAAGCAGCTGCTGGTAAGTTGTTTCACATAATGAGTATTTCAAAAAATATTAATGCAAGCTTTTTGTTAAAAAAGGAAAATAAAAGTGAAATTACCCCCAAAAAAATGATTAAAGCCTAAGATTATATATACCATATTTTTCTTGCTATAAGCCGCAACTTTTTCCCCTCACTTAAAACTATGCGGCTTATGAGGCAGTGCAGCTATTCTGTTTTTTTTTCTCCAGCGCGTTAGTATAAAATTTAAAAAATGATCTTACCCAAGATGGCGCGCGGGACACCCGCCAAGTTTGTATCTACGTGTGACACAGCCGCTGTCGCTTTAGTGTGAGGTGATAGCTTCTATGTTGCATGTAAACAGCGCTCAGAATGACACTTGGATGACGAATGGCAAAAAAACACACGCCGCATCCGACGAGTATCACTTTCTGACATCTGTCGGTGGATCCTGCTTGGAAAGTGTGACGGAATCTACTACCACCCATGTGTTTTGAAAGGCTGGGCTTGCACAAGGTTAGATGAGCGTCCCGGTTCACCGGAACCACAGCAACACAAATCACCACAGAACTACAGAAGCTTTTTGGGCTTTTTTCCACTCTGACACTGAGGAAGAGGAGTTTGATGGATTCAGTGACCAGGAGTAAAGCAATCAATAACAGTTCTGTTTTGCTTTGCCGTTGTTATGACAAGTGACATTGCTTTTAAGTTCCGTTCAGCGACTGATCAGCTCAGTTCTGTTCCGTTCAGTTAAATTAAATATTAATTTCAGTAAATGGCCGCGTCTTTTAGGCGGCTTATGTAACTATTTTTCCATGTTTTCTTAAAAATGATGGTGGTGCGGCTTTTAGAGAGGTGCGCTCATTGGTCCGGAAAATACGGTATATACCTAGTGACCATCACAACCACCTATACGGAACACCTTCTTTATGTTGAAACCGACAAGTGATTGTAACCTTTTATTGGGAAAAGCAGCTGTCACAATTAACATTTTGGTACACTACCTTTTCTAAAGAGTTTATGTGCGGTTCAAGGAGAACATCATTAAACATTAACATTATCTATGAGCCAGCAGATTGGACAGCATCCATTGTGAAAATGTCAAACGATTAAGATTTGCTCATCTGACATTTACAGGACGTACCGTTTCTTCTTGAAAGACCATTAGTGAGATAGAGAGACAGAGTGGGAGACACATTGTTTCCAGAACCTTAAAAAAAAAACAAAAAAAAAAAACAGTGCTGCCCAGTAGCTCAGTTGGTTAGGCAGAGCGCATATGCCTCAAAGGCCCGGTGAGTCGGTGGTTCGAATCTCGCCACCGACGTATTTTCCACATGTCTGCCCCTCATCTTCACCTGTTTCCGCTAACCTTAATAAATAAAGCTTTGAAAAAAAAACAGCCTGAATTGGCTGGAAAAAACGTAAAAATAAATAAAAATGAATAAAGATGTAATAGACAGAGCATGTGCTTTCATGTGTTTGTAACCCGATGCAGGATTAAACATTTGTGTATATCAACATCAAACACATGTCATTTGCTTGATTCAAGCCTCGAAGGGTACAAAGTGCATCCTTTCCTAGATGCTTTACAAAACCTCTGACGCCGTCAGTCAGTTGTATGCTCACAAACAACTTCCAGAAGTTGGCACATAGCGTCTGCCATCTGTGCAAACCAATTTATTTTTGCATGACTTTCTTGGACTTTGTCAGCCATTTGGGGGCTTCCCTCTTTTTCTTTGTAAGTATGAGATAATGTGGACATCTCAGACTGAAGTCTACATGGCAGTCGTGATAACCCAGTTTTGCTTCTGCAGAGTGAAAAAAAAAAACAAGTCTCCATCTGCATGACTGATAATGGGGAAAATTGAATGGGAACATTGAATGGTAATTCATTGTGTTTGTATGGCTCATCAAAATCACTGTAGGAATTCCTATATTTTGTATTTGGTTATATTACAACACATGCATTTGTTAGTCAATGTAATAGCAATATTAACATGCTATATCAAATCAAACTTTATTTATATAGCACTTTTCATGCAGAGCAATTCAAAGTGCAGCAACACAACAAAGCAAAACAACGATAATAAAAGGAAGGCACTTGACTCCAACCTTCCCAACCCATTAAAACAACCATACCCACATACACACACACACACACACAGGAAATTGATTTGTCATTAAAATGATAGACATGGCTTGGCACCTAAGATATACAGCAAGAGGAAACCCGAGTACTAATGTCAAAAAGATTTTAGTATAAAGAAAATTAGTATAAGAAAATAAATGAATAAATAAAGAACTAAAAACAATATAAATATTTACCGGTATAGTAATTCAATGATAGTAGTGGTAATAATAATAATTTAAATTTTACACTTTGGCATCAACTGCTGGCGACACATACAAATAGCTGACACTCAGCCATGAAACCATGTCATAATCCCAAATGCTGATGACATTTTGATATGGAGTAGTACACTCCAAATAACCACCATACCTTTTTAGTAACATGGTAGGCGTGTGCTCCCACTGAATATGAACAATTCAACATTTTGCCAGAACTGCCGCGCTGAACTTAAACTTAATTGCCTCTCTGACATGCCTATGCCTCAACGAAGCTTCTACACGGTATAAAGTGATCGGATGTTTCTGTATATGTATTCAAACCTATGTGTAATATGGGATTAAATGTGAGGTTATGGTTACATGTGAGGTTATGGGTACACCACCGATCGGAAGAGAGAACTGTACCCGCCGCGCAAGCAAAGTGCCTTATATGAACCCTAATCAACGAGCCCCTCCCAGGGGGACTCGCCGACAGCCAGGTGTAATCTAGCAATCTGCTAATCCTGTGTATATCCATCTTTTCACGACCCATGTAACATTTTGCAATGAATGCCATCTCTATTGCTGTGTAACGTGTAGGAATGACTAATGGCTCTGTACTGTCTGTTGTTAGATACATTTCATTCATTTCATTCATTCATTCATTCACATATATGTTCTTGGCTATGTGATGCCGAGGTGATTTTTTTTGTACATTTACGATGTCAGCTGTGTGATGTAGCCATGTCATTTTGATCCACCAGTCTTTTAAACTGATGTATGTTTTTGTGTTGTCTTTCATGAATCCAACAGGGTGGTGTCTGTGCGATACATTTTTCCCTGGTGGAGACAACTAACCCTAACCCTAACATGGTATTTGAAAAATCAGAACATGTTACTGCACATGGAGAAAGTATGGAGATTTGCTTTGTCAGAGAGAAGAAGTGATTCATTTTTTGCAGTCACACATTTCCAACGTCTCTGTGTGACTGCTGCAAAACTGCACGAGTGTCACACACGTGTATACAGACACATACAGAGACAAATTCCCAAGGGCTAAATTCCAGTCACACACACAGAATTACTGTACCAAATGTGCAATGCCTCCAAGTTATTCCCCTGTTACGCACACACACACACACACACACACACACACACACACCACACACACAGTGTGAGGATGTGTGTGCTGTTGAATTTTCAAAGAGAGTAAATGTGTGGAAAGTGATAACCTTGAACCAGGACAATACGACTGTCAGGCTCAGAAAGCTGTTATAATTCACCCCTCTGTTCTGACTGCAAGAAGAACATGCTATATTTTTAAAATATTAATAATACATTTGCTATTAATTATATTAAAAAATGTAGAATATTTCTACATTAAAAATTAAAATAATATTACAATTTAGAGAAGAGTTTTATCACATCTTTTCCAGCCGCAGTCAGTGCTGCCTTGGGGCTAAATTAGAGGCGTGTGTACAGGATCTGCTATACCTAGCGGGGTGCTTGCTTTCCCCTGAAGTCTGCTACACTGAAAGTGAGTGTGATCTCCTCTCCATTTTTATGGCGTTCTGGGTATTCCACATCGTATATATTGTTGTAGGTACAACGTTTCTAAAAAAAATAATAATAATTAAAAAAAAACTAGAACCAGAGAATGCAAACCTGCAGCAAGGCCATGTGATGCCAAACATGTTAGAAATGCACCAAAATTGTGGGATTAGTTTTAATAGATTTAATAAATATTTTTGCAATGTGCCGGAGGGGTCTCTAGCTTGGCAGACCGTTGCTGCAGTTTGTAAGCTCGTAACAGTAGTCGAACTAGATGCTATTGTTATGTTAATTATAGGCTACAGAAATGCACCGAAATGTAATGAATTGTTCGATGTGACATTTCCAACAACCCAAACAAAATTTCATTCAGATCTGCGCACAACGTTTTCAGTTATCCTGTTGACAGACAAACCAACGCGACTGAAAACATAACCTGCTCGGCGCAGCCGGTGCAAGTAAAAATCACAGCTTTGATTGTGGAATTTGTAAAGCACATTTTAGATTCTTTTGCAATTCCTGAGTGCCCCCCAGCCTGTAGCTCTCTACACTCTTTGGTTTACTGTGCTACCGCCACCATTCATCTCTGTGAGGTAGAACCAAATTAGATACGAACGAGAGGAGCATTTGTCCCCGTGTCCAGGGTGTGGGCCCTTAAATTGACTGCACACTATAATGCCCGAGCTATAGGCTGTCTAACGAGGCGTGACACAACGCGTACAACAATCAATAGAAAGGTGTGGCCACCGGGCGGCAGCGGGCTCTTCAATAAAAGAATCGGATCCACTCCAGCGGTGAGAAGACGAAGAGCATGCATGTTTGCGGCACGCGTGTGGAAGTATTTGTGTTGTGTGTGAATTCTTGTGTTTTAGTTATGTGTGTGTGAGTGTGTGTGTGTGTATGTCTATTCTTGTGTTTGAGTTAGTGTGTGTGCGTGTGTGTGTGTGTATTCTTGTGTTTGAGTTAGTGTGTGTGCGTGTCTGTGTGTGTGTGTGTGTGTGTGATTTGAAGTGTAATGTTGGATTTGGAGTGTAAGGTTATGATGTTGCATGGCACACGATCTGTAATGGAAAATGGAAATAAAAAAAAATGTGTGCTTGTGTGGACGTGTGGGTGTCTGTGTGTGTGTACAAGTGTGTTTGAGCATGTGTGTGTATGAATGTGTGTCTGTGTGTGCGTTTCTGAGTGCATGTCAGCATTCGCCAGCAGCTGTGCAGCCCAGCAATGATCTATTAGTCAGCAGTTAATGTCTTTTTCAGCTGTTTGGATAATTTCTTCATTGTTTTCTGTCTTTTCCTGCTCCATTTTATCTCAGTATCCAGTGAGGAGATAATGTTTGTATAATGTATATGTATGTGTGTGTGTGTGTGTGTGTGTGTGTGTGCGTGTGTATACCTCTATCACAGGACCAATATTATTCCAACTGTTTATAAGAAGACATACAGCATCTTGTTATCTACAAAGCACCACAATATTTGAAAATTTGAAATGCATTGACTCTAAAACCATGTCATGTCCATTTCAAGAGCAAGATCAATAGGTCTTGGCATTTCTTAACAATACATTTTAAATTCCCACAAGTAGCCTTCCAGTGTCTAAGAATCTTAAAAAATATATCATTATGGCCTGAGATTAATGACCAGAGATGGCAAAAGTACCCACATTTCTTACTTGAATAAAATTGAAATACATTTACACAAAAACAACTTGAGTGAGATTACAAAGTACTTATTCAAATATCTCAAAGTAAAAAGTAGAGTCTCTGAAGTATACTCAAAAGTATCTTTGAAAGTAAAGGCTCTTTTGTCTGGAAAGAATCAATTCATAGCTTGTCCTGCTAGTGTAAAGTTACATTTTGTGCAAAATCTCATGAGTATGTAGTGGTGTTTACATTAGGCTGCATTACCTTATGTTAATTACACTTGTAGGCGTAAGAGTGTCATAGTTTTTTCCACACAACTTCCTTATGAAATATATACTTTTCATTTTTAATACTCTAGTAATCCCAAACGTGGAGATTATGTACATAAGACGTGCTCAACCACTAGTCTGGCGAGTCAGACCCAACGCATCGTCTACGCATCGCACATCTCTAGATGTTGCATTGGTTCTGGTAAAACCGAGGTCAAAAATCCCCTTATACGGGATTTGCCTGCCTGATTTTCCCAGACCCAACGCATCGTCTAGCGCTGTGTGATGCGTGGACGATGCGTTGGTTCTGGCTTGCCAGGCTACTCAACCCCAGCCCATTGGGAGCATGTGTGCATGTGCAAATGTGAGTTGTAGAGTCATGCCTCCATTATCCTGATCGGCTACAACATCATCGGATGTCCCCTCCCATATAAATCAGTGATACTTCCTGAAATGTGTGTTGGGCCATGTCTTTCCTAATAATTAATAAATGAGCCCTTTACACTTATCCAATATCCCCGTGTCAAGATGGCCATTTCCTTTACGCGGACACCTTATCTGAGCTGCCATTACAATGGTGTCAGAAGTGAACGGTGGCTGTGTCCGAAATCGCTTCCTATCGCCTATACAGTGCACTATATGGGGCGCACGCCATTTCCTAGGGGTGTCCGAATTCTCCATGTGCCCTATATAGTGCACTGAAAGTATCCCACAATGCACCGCGAAATGTAGTGAGCATCGGGTGTACCCTAGACGGAGCAATATAACCCGTAATGCACTGCAAGATCTAGTAAGAATGACCTAAACTAAAAAGAAAATGCCGCGGCGGGAGTAAATAGCGACCGACCGTGGCAAATTGTTATACATGTAACTTAGATTTTACTTTTTCTGATGAGTGTTGAATTTTATAATTATATTTTTTATAATTATATTTTATAATAATTTGACGGCGCCAACTCTAGTCTCCGAAATCTTGGCAGTTGCTGTTGAGTGCACTATATGTGAGTGCACTATATGGGGGGTAGGGAGTAGGGGATAGGGAACGATTTCGGACAGAGCCAGTGTCTTGCCCAAATACACTCTGACATGGAGGCGGTCGGAGCCGGGATTTTAATCACCAACCTTTTGATCTTCAACCCTCTGGTTGTATTGCTGGAATGCCTACTCTAACTGTGTTACAGCCAGTTGATACATTTGCACAAAAAAAACAAAACATGAAAATTCCATACAAAATGAATTACCCCTCTCCTTTAAAGTTAGAGGACAGAATAGTGCAAAGTCAGTATGGTGATGTACACTAGAAAGCTGCTACGCAGTGTCCCCTGTGTGCCTCTGCTACAACACAGCCTGACGTGGGCGTCAGACACGGCGCCACATGGCTGAGCATTCTCATAACGGCCAATTCAAGCGTGATGAAGTGGAGTGTAAAATTTTATTCCAGGACCAATTCCAGATGGCCTGTCAGTATGAATCAATGCCACTAATTCATTTGGTAATTATTCCTACGCCTGCTGTAGGTGCTGCGGGATGTCCAACAATACAGCCACATTCGCTTTGCTAAATTGGGCGAAAATGATGACACGCTGTGCCTTTGCCGTTAGGTCACCAGTCACTGTGATGCGACGGAGTGCTGCATGATTTACATTTTGGAGACCTATACACACTTTAGCTTTTTGTATTTGGATGCATTACCTGTGGATATTAGTTTGCAATTTATTTTTTATGTTTTTATTTATTCATTTTTGTAAGTTATTTTTGGGCACAAGCGCCGTCTTTCATTCTTTTCATTGAGAGGTAGGGATAGGATTAAATCAGAAACTGGGATGAAGAGTCGGGGGGAGACATTGTAGAAAAGCCAGAGATAGGAGTAGAACCCCGGGCGTGCACTATAACCCACTCTGCCACCGCGGCCCCTTAGTTTGCAATTTCTTAATTTGCTACCTCAACTTGGCTCCTACCTCAGATTATATAGCCTTAGTGCAGTGCATGGATGAAGCAACTAAACATACTGACTAAAAAGTCAATTTTGAGATATCAATCCAATTGCCATAAGCCTGATGAAATCAACATGGAAATATCTAATAATATAACAAGTAGGCTGACGGTAAATGTGTAAATGTCCATTTAACATCTATCCATCTGTAGACCACTCATCATTTATCATATTAATATCATTACCGAGGTGAGCTGATTAACATTATATTTTTTCAATGTGAACAATATGCGAGCATTTTCATGATGAGATTTTGTACAACAAAATCCATCGCTTTGCTATGTTTTTCAATGAATGTGAATGTGTGTTGTATGCCCAATCCTCAAAAATACAATTAAAACAATACAAATTAAAATGTCAACTTGCTTTAATGCATTTCTCTCTCCCTCTAATTCTCCCTCACCCTCTCTGTGTTTTCTCTCTCTCCCTTTTTCTCTCTAGTTGCTCTCTCTCTCTTTTTCTCCCTCTTTCTCTTCCTCTCTCGCCCTAGTCCCTTTCTCTCTTTCTCTCAGTTTCTCTCTTACACCTCTGCCCCCCCTCCTCTCTCTCTCTCTCTCTCTCTCTCTCTCTCTCTCTCTCTCTCTCTCTCTCTCTCTCTCTCTCTCTCTCTCTCGCCCTCTCTCTGTCTCTCTCTCACCCCTCCCCCCCCCCCCCTCTCTCTCTCTCTCTCTCTCTCTCTCTCTCTCTCTCCGTCTCTCTCTCACTCTCTCTCGGGCACTCTCTCTCTCTCATTAGGCCTCTCTCTCTCTCTCTCTCTCTCTGTCTCTCTCTCTCTCTCTCTCTCTCATCAGTCTCTCTCTCTCTCTCTCTCTCTCTCTCTCTCTCTCTCCCTCTCTCTCTCTCTCTCTCTCTCGCTCTCTCTCTCTCTCTCTCGCGCGCTCTCTCTCTCTCCCACTCTCTCTCTCTCTCTCTCTCTCTCGCTCTCTCTCTCTCTCTCTCTCTCTCTCTCTCTTTCAGTCTCTCTCCCTCTCTTTTTTCTCTCTTTTTCTGTCTCCTTTCCTTTCTTCTTTTTTTTTCAATCTCTCTCTCTCTCGCCACCGAAGTTTGAAGAATTTCAAAGCAACAGTTCAGTGCACTTGTTCATGTCTTTGAGTGCAGACAGGGGAATGAGAGAGAGAGAGTGCGCTCACGGGTGCCGGGAGTGTAAGTTACAACACTAAAAACAGCAACGCTTGGATTAGTGTTTTTTTGTCAGCCCGGGATTAGCGTACAAACGCAGCGTGACGAGCCCGGC